>JAQQSV010000275.1:84361-168622 GCA_028646515.1 Pseudochirops corinnae | reverse complement strand
TGGAGGCAATAGGGAGTCTCTGGAATATTATTATTATAAGGAAAGTAATACAGTTGGACCTGTGCTCTAGGAAAATCATTTTGGTGACTCAATAGAGAGTGGATTGGAGTGGGGAGAGACTTGAGGCAGGCAGACAAACCAGCAGGCTAGTGCAATAATTCAAGCATGAGGTGATAAAGGCCTGTACCAGAGTGGTGGCAATGCCAGAGAGAAGGCAATATATAAGAGAAGTGTTATGGAGGTAAAATTGACAAGACTTGGCAACAGATTAAATATCGGGAATAAGACAGAATTCAAGAATGAGACCCCACTGTGAGCTTAGGTAATTAGGAGGATTGTTGTGTCCTTCAAAATAATAAGAAAGCTAGAAAGAAGGGATGCTTTTTAGGGGAAAGATAATGAGCTCAATTTTAGACATGTTGAGTTTAAGATTCTACAGGACATCAAGTCTGAAATTAGATTCATATGGTTGTTGCAAGTATTATTATCATTTCTGACAATATTATTGCTATTTCTCAAAACAGACCAAAACAAACTAATTAAATTGAATTAGGACAAAATGCAAATTCCTACATTAAAAAAAAAACAATTGTGCAAATATAGGATTGAGGTGATCTGTCTTGAAAACTCTTTACATGCAAAAGCCTTAAAGGATTTAGTTAACTAAAATTTCACTATGAATCAACAGTGTAACATGTTAGGCAAAAAAACCTAGCGTAATCTTTAGGTCAATTAATCAAGGCATAAGGTCCAGACCAAGAGGGGGAATTATGTCATTGTGCATCCAGGCATAATCCTTTAAGAGTGACATTGAAAAATGGGGAAGAGAGTGAAACTGTGCCATATAAAGAACAGATGAAGGAACTATGCGTATTGAGAGCCGACTTGAGGAAAGACATGATAACCATTTTCTAATATTTTAAGGACGGATTTTTGAAAGGGTAATAGATATACTGTGACTCTTGAGGCCAGAGAACTAAGAACAGTGGGCTGAGATGCAGGTGTCAGGTCGGTTCAGTCCATTTCAATTCAACGAACGAACATTTAGTTGTTCTCTACCACAGGTAATATAAAAGGAAAAAAATGAAACTATCCTTACCCTTAAGATAAGAGATGAGAAAGAACTGAAGAAAAGGGAGGGAGAAAGAGAGAACACATTAATCAATAAATAAATGCAAAGCAATTTGCTGAGGCAGAGACAGCTAGAGGGATTGTGGAAGGTTCCATAGAGGACCCAGCAACTGAACTTAACTTTGAAGGAAAATAAAGATTTTGAAATCTGGAAAAGAGAACTTCCTCGTGAACTCCAGGTACAGGATATAGCTTGCTTCACTGCAGGGACATGTGAGACATAATGTCTTATCTGGGGAATAGTTAGCAGTCCAGTTTGTTGGAATGCAGGGTGTGTGAAAGGAGGTAATATGAAATAATGCTAGAAAGAGAGATGGGAGTCTAATAATGGAAGGCTTTACAACAAGAATGAAGAGTTTGGATTTTATCCTAGAGGCAATACAGAGCCACTGAAGGCTTTTGAGCAGAACAGAAATATGAGTAGACTTGTGGTATTTGTCACCATAGTCAAAGAGAGAGACTGAAAGTTGAGAGACAATTATAAGGCTATTATAATAGTTTGGGCAAAAGGGATGAGCTTCTGAACCAGTCATGACAGTGGGATTGGGAAGAAGGAGATGTCATAGAGGTACAACTGATAGGACTTGCAGCTGAATTGAGATGAAAGACCAAGGGAGACGACAAAGTCAAAGGAACTTGCAGTGTCATGAATCTCAGTGACTAAAAGAATGGTGGTATCCTTAGCATAAATAAGAAAGTTGTAGATAGGAGTAGGTTTAGTCAGAGAAGATGGTGAATTTGATATTGGACATGCTGAATTTGAGATACCAATGGGGAATCCTGTGGAAATGTGGAATTAAAAGTCAGGAGAGAGATTAGAGCATGATATAATTATTTAATTATATTATATATTTATGTGTGTGTGTATGTATATAATCAATTTAAAATTTATCTTAAAAATGATTAGTCATTTGTTTAGAAAATAATCGAATCCATGGAAATTGATGACAATACCAAGGGAACAAGTAAAGAGAAGTGAAATGGGCTCAGGACAGAGCCCTGAAGGACTCACTTCAGGGTTATCAATAGTTTCTCCTCTTAGAAGCTTTATTGGTGTTTTAGGTTTTGGTTTTTTTAATACTACAGTTATTTCCCAATATATTCTTATTCATGGAAGAATATGTTTATGTATGTATCCTTTTCTTCCTAATCAAATGTAAGCTCCTTGAGAGAAGGGACTGTTTTTGTTTCGGGTTTTCTAGCCTGAGTGTCTAGTACAGGGTGGGGAACCTGTGAGTTTATGGCCACCCATGGCCTTCTAGGTAGATCCTCAAGGTGGGAAGGGGTGGGGGATGGGGGATGAACCTTTTGACTGAATGCAAACTTCACAGAACAAATCCCTTTAATAAAAGGATTTGTTAAGCCCTATAAACTTGGGTGTCAATGGCAGAATTCAAAACCAGGTCTTTCCTCCAAGTCTAGCCACTATGCCATGTTGCTGAGATAATAATTTCCATGACGATTGAAGTAGTTAAAGCCTGTTGACTTTCAGAATCCTAAGCCACAATGAGCATACGACTTTTGTGGAAGATAACAATGAATAAAATCTGCTTTATTTTAATTGAAATAGCTTTTAAAAGAGTCACAATAAACATTTCATGTTATTAAAAAAATAAAAAATAGATTTGTTCTGTAAAACTTGGACTCTGTCAAAAGGCTGCACCCAAGAACCTAGAAGGTCACATGTGACCTCAAGACTGCAAGTTCCCTACCCCTGGTCTAGCGTAGTATTTGACATAAAGAAAGTATTTGAGGGGTGGCTAGGTGGTGCAGTGAATAGAGCACCAGCCCTAGAGTCAGGAGGACCTGAGTTCAAATCCAGCCTCAGGCACTTAACACTTACTAGCTGTGTGACCTTGGGCAAGTCATTTAACCCCAATTGCCCTGCCTTCCCTTCTCCAAAAAAAAAAGTATTTGATAAGTTCTTGTTGAATGAGTAAATGAAACACACTTTCCTCTTCTGGGTAGAGAGATGGACCACCAAAAATAAAGTATGTTATATACACACAGATACCGTAGCTGAGTCGCTTGGCTCTATTTACCAGTTTCTCTTTGTTACAAGGGAGAGTTCCATGAGGAAGGGTATAATAGGAAGTAATTATGGTGTAAAAAACCCAAAAGTGCCCATAAAACTTTTGAAAGGAGAAAATATTGAAAACCACGAAGACTAGTTTATGTTGAGTGATGAACGAAGCCTCAAGCTAAATTTCAAGGGGCTGACTGACTAGGGTAGTGAGCAAGCTGAGACAGTTAAGGGCAAACGACTCTTTCTGGGAGTTTGGCAGTAAAAAGAAGGAGAGACAGAAGACAATAGTGTGAGAAGATGACATGGTCAAGTGAAGGTTTTTCAATGATAAGAGGCCCTGGCATGTTTGTAGGTCATATTATCGTAGACCTAGAGTCAGAAGGGATCTCAGAAGCCATCTAGCCCAACCTTCTCATTTTACAGTTGAGAAAATTGAGATCCATGGACAGTGTGACTTACCCAGAATTACACAGGTCATAAGCATCAGAGGCAGAATTTGAACCCAAGTCTATTGACCCAAAAGCCAGTGTTCTTTCTAGTGGGCAAAGTGACAGTAGATAGAGAAAGACTGAAGGTGAGTAAGCTTTAGAGAAAGATCAATGGGGCAAGTAAGCACCCAGAGGCAATGGGAAGGATCTGGATCCAGACTGCAAGTGGAGGCTCTAATTTTGGCAAGAAGAGTAACTTATTTCCTCAGAAACTGAACCTAAGGAGGAGACTACCAGCAAGGAAATGTAAGAGGTTTCATATATGCAGTAGGCAAGAAGAGAAAGCCCAGCTCACACGGACAGTGCTTTGTGCATAGGGGTGCTTAAGAAGTATTGTTGCCTGGCTCTTCTCAGTAAACTACATGGTAAGGTCATTTGATGAAGAAGGTGAAGGTGGGGTTTCAGGAGAAAGGAGAAGATTTAGGACAGCCATTCAAGAGAGTCAGTCAGGGAAGATCTGAAGGCCCCAGGTGAGGTTAGATCAAGTGAAAAGTGGTATATACAGTGGTTACTTTTTCCTCCAGCAGTATTCAGCAATTCAGCAGCTCTGGAGTAGAAGCTAAGAAAGAGGATGATAGGTGTGACCCAGGGGTAAGGAATGACCTTGTGAACTGCAGCTGGGCAAAAAGAGAAAGGATTCAAGGGTGCTCAAAGGGACAATCAAGACTAAGGAAGGAGGAAAGTGAGGGGAGAAGACAGATGATTGACTGGGGGAACAGAGAGGGAAGGAGGACTGAAAATCAGACTGAGGATGAAGAATTGCGTGGGGAGGAATGAAACCAAAGAGAGGACAAAAGTAAAAGATATTACTATAGCAGAGGGAACTTTTCAAGTTCAAGATTATGGAGGGGGCAGAGTTTGGGGTAATGTTGAAGTCTAAGATGTGACCACCCTGCTGTGTGGTGAAGATAGAGTGAAGATATAGGTCATGGGAATTTAGAAGGTTAATGAACATGGGCTGGCCTGCAGGGGTGGGGAACCTGTGGCCTCAAGGCTGCATGTGACCCTCTAGGTCCTCAAGAGCCACACTTTGAAGCCATACTTCACAGAACAAATCCCCTTAATAAAAGGATTTGTTCTGTAAAACTTGTTCTGTAAAAGTCAGCCAAAAGGCCACATCCAAGGACCTAGAAGGCTACATGTGGCCTTGATGTCACAGGTTCCCCACCCCTAGGCAAGAGTTTTCAAAGAAATGTTAAACTTAATATGAAAATCCCTGAGTAGGAGAGGAAGGCTTGTGAGGTGCTGAACTTCTTCAGAAATGAAAGAAAATGACCTGGAGACTGGTAAGACTCAGTAACAAGGGTCTGAATACAGAATTCAAGCAGAGGCTGAAATGACCATTGGTGAGGGATGCAACAAAAAACAATTCTCCAAAAGAATATAAGTTCCTTTAGGCACAATTTTCCAAAGAATTTTCATTTTTAGATATATTCTCCTTGAATAATGAGAAACAAAACATGTCCTTCAAGAGCAGAAAGAACCTTCAACTGAGTCAAAAGACCTGAATTCTAGCCTCCAATTTGCTCCACAATAGATTTCTGATCCCCTTCTAATCCTCAAAACATTTATATTATATAAATAAACTGAATTTTATCAATTAGGCCATGAATAGAAAACATTATTTAAAGTAATTTTATGATCCTTAAGTAACAAAAACTAAATTCTATGAATAATGATTAGGAAGTTAGGTGGCATAGTGATTAGAGTGACAGGCCTAGAGTCAGGAAGACTCATCTTTCAAATCTGGCTTCAGATACTTACTAGCCATGTGACCCTAAGCAAGTCACTTAACCTTGTCTGTCTCAGTTTCCTTATCTGTAAAATGATCTGGAGAAAGGAATGGCAAACCACTCCAGTATATTTGCCAAGAAAACTTCAAACGGGGCCATGAAGAATAGTACATGAATGAGAAACAACTAAACACCAACATTATTTCTGTTTTATAAAGCCAGATTTTCACAACCTATATTTGCTTAAAGTACGGTTCACTTGTAATCTATCATCTTTTATTGAAAATTTAGATGATGTCACTTGCTAGAACACCAAATTTATTGCCCAATAAAAGCGTTATTACAATTGTTGTAGCCCAAAGGCCATGCATTGCCTGCTGAAATTGACATTATATTTAAATTCTCATCGGAAGGTGTAGGCCTTAGTAAATCTGGTGGGTGGAGCTGCCCACGGTGACTGGGAGACGAGTGGCTGGGCCATGGGTTCAGTATAATCTGTCTCCCAGCTGCCTGCCTACCACAAGAGGTAGAACTCATGTCATTAGTCACTTCTCATTTGGGAAGATAGATTTGGAAAAAGATAATGCCATAAAAATAAGTTGTCTAGAAGCATAATTCATCTGAAGAGTTTTCATTATAAAATATATTCTTGAATAATGAGAAAACATGTCCTGAAGGAGCAAGAAGAACCTTGGATTGAGAATCAAAAGACCTGAATTCTAGTTTCCAACTTGCTGTGTGACCTAAGGCAAATCACGATACCTCTCTGGGCCACAGTGTCCTTATCTCTACAATGAAAGGTTTGGGCTAGAAGATACCTAAGTTCCCGTTCAACTATCTCCTGGAATTCTATATCAGTGTGTTTTGTAGCAGCAGCAGCAGCAGCAGCAGCAACAGCAGTAGTAATCCAGACCTGTAGAAATTTCTCTGCCAATCCAGATTTACAATTCAGTCTTCAGAGCAATGTTTTCAACTTGGCATTTGCAGACTTTTGTTTTTAAATGCATGTCTTATTAAGTGTATTTCAATAGAATTGGTTTTCTTTATAATTCTATGTGTTTTATTCTGAGATGGGATCCATAGGCTTCACCAAACTCCAAAGGGGTCTGTTAGATAGGAAAAAAAAAAAAGGTTAAGATCCCCAGGCTTGGAGAGCTGCCTGGGACACTGAGAGAATAAGTGACTTGTCCAGGGTCACACTGCAAATATGCATCAGAGAAAGAATGGAGTCTCCCAGACTCCAAGGCAGGTCTTCGACCTACTATACCAATCTGCTTCTTGCTATCCATTATTATTTAGTGAGGATACCCAGAAGAGGCAGTACCTAGATCAATAATGACACTATACCCTTTGTAAGTTCTGGACCATTTACAAAATGCTTCCCATAAATTATCTGAAATACAAAAGCAATGACAGTGAGCCATTCTCTAGTCTTAAATATGACCTGAACAGCACAGGGTTAAGATGTGAAAGATGACATATTAAATGAGTTATGCTTTTCCTGCCGAGGGAATGATAACATTTCTGAAAGAAAAATATTTTTTCACTCACTGACACTGAAGAACTAGGACTTCAAGTAAGAACATTGTGCAAAATATTAATAAACTTCTTCACATTTTCAATGACCCTGAAATGGTTTGAAAAATGCATTTTAAAGTAAACGTCTGAATTTTTCAAGTTACAAAAAGTATAATTGCAACCAAACTTTTCTGGAAAACAAAAATGTGACTTTAAGAGCAGTGAGTAATGAGACTGAAATTCTTATTTGCCTTGTTTTCTCTCTGAATCTGGTAATTTACTTTTCCTTTTACCAAATGTGTCAACTGTACATATTTACCAAATCTTACCATATCTACAAATCTCCCAACTGTAGAAGCAGCATTGCAATTTTGTTAGTCATTTAAATATATATGTACATGTTTATATATAGCATATATGTGTAATATATATACAGTGAACACATATGTGTGTTTATTTTTAGTAGGCATTTCCTGGTATATACCCTCCTCACCTCAATTTCCCTTTCCACAAAACTCACTACCATTGAACCCTTCCTTGTAACAAGAAAAATAAAATTCACTGACAAAAGGCAGTGTGGTGCAGTGGGAAGAAGTGTTCAGTTTCAAGCCAGAGGACCTGGGCTCCCCAGGCTCAGCCACTTACTACTTGTGAGACCTCAGGCAAGTCACGTAACTTCTCTGGCCCATGTGCCTCATCTATAAAATGAGAAAGATATAACAACAACATTACAAAAGCAGACAACTTGGAAAGACTTAAGGACTCTGATCAATGCCATGACCAAATCACAATTGCAGAGGACCAATGACGAAACGTACTAACTGCCACCTGACAGAGAGGTGGTGAGTCCAAGATAGGAAATGAGACAGACATTTTTAGTCATGGCCAGTGAGGGAAGTTGCTTAGCTTGACTATGATTGTTTGTTACAAGTGTTTTATTTTTCTTTTCTCTTTTTTTTCAGTGAGAGGAGGGGAGAGAAAATTAATGTTTGTTTAAAAACAAAGTAAAACAAAAGTTGACTTTAAAATTAAATAAACAAAATGACAAAGGTGGACTAGATGACCTGTGGGGTTCCCTCCAGAAAGGACCACGTCTGACAATAGGCAATAATTGGTCTTCCCACCTTTCTAATGAGATGACACAGGTGTGTTGTATGTATATGTGTGATCATTGCAATTAATCTGATTTTAACCTGTTAGTGATGTTTTTATTCACAGTATTATTGCAGTACCGGCAGTGTTAATCTCCTAGCCTGTGTATTTTGCTGTGTCTCTGTTTATACTTGTCAAGCCAGTAAGTAAACAAGCATTTATTAATGTACCAGCTACTGTGCTAAGTGCTGAGGGAATGAAGAAAGACGCAAACAATCCCTGCCTTCAAGAAGCAGCTGGAGGAGAAAGCGGGGAATGACATGCAAACAATATACCTGCAAGATTTGAGGATAATTGGGGGGTAATTTGGGGGAAAGACACTGGCATGGAGGATAAGGATGACTTGGAAAGTACTTTTACAGAAAGTGAAATTTGAGCTAAGACTTCAAAAGAAACCGGGAGGCAGATAAGGAGGAGAGCTTTCCAAGCTCGGAGAAGGTAAAAAATCATAGAGTCTAGAGATGGAACATTTCATGCAAAGAACAAGGAGGCCAACCACGGATATAGATAGATATACACACATAAACACATAAGCCCATGTGCATATACACATATACACACACGCACATATAAATGTATATATACAAATAGAGATAGGTAGATAATATGTAGGTGCATATGTATGCACATATATATGTACATCATATGCATATGTATATGTATATTCCTTTCTCAAACTAAACTGCTGAGCATTCAAACTCTACTTCAGAGAGTGCAATTCCAATGGACTGGTCACGTTGCTCAAACACCAATACCAAACATACATTTACCCAACAGACTATTTTATGGAAAACTCACACAGAGCAAGCGTTCACGTGGTGGTCAGAAGTAATACAAGGACACTGTCAAGGTCTCTCTTAAGAACTTTGGAATTGATTGTATGACGTGGGAGACGCCAGCACAGGACCTCCCAGTATGGTGTGCCCACATCAGAGAAGGTGCTGTGCTCTATGAGCAAAACAGAATTGAAGTCATTCAAAAGAAACATGAGATGTGCAAATTTAGAAAATCCACCCCAAATGTTCACAGGGACTATTGGTACCTGACTGATGGTAGAACATTCCAAGTTCATGTTGGTCTGATCACTCACAGTCAGACACACCATAACTTGACTCTTAACACAGTGGTGTCATTTTGGTCCTCTTCAAGAACAAAGGACAACAACTAACCAACCATTGTGTAACATATGTATCCATGTGCACATAGATAGACACATGTACATTCATGTATGATCCTGGAGGTATAGCTCTGAGACTATAGGAGAGATATAGCTTGGTTGATGGAATAATGGAGAGAACAAGAGAGGATGGAAGAAAGAGCAGAGGAAGAAGAGTCAGCTTTGGTGAGAGAGGGTCACTTCCTCCTTTGCAGCTGAAGGGAAGTCATGGAACAGACCCACAATCCCCTATTTTATGATTGTGGCCAAAACAGATTACTGTTCTTCAAGCCTTGATAAGAGAAACTTACTGGTGCTAGGGGAAGTGCTAAAGGCCCATTCCAGAAAGCCCTTCCCTCCAGCACAATTGTTGTGTCCACTTAGCAGGAAATTGAGCCTGATCAACAGACATTTTGTCAAATAGAAATTTCTTGTTGTTGTATGTGTATTTTCCATGCTAAATTTTGAAAAGCAAATTAAATTTCTCTGTTATATATAATTATTAGGTGACATGAATTTTGATACAAATTGTTCATATAAGGTGACAAAAAAAGTATAGTTTAGAGGTAAAGGAGCTAACTATTCTTATCTCTTCTTAGCTATATGAAGTCCAAGTTTATATGCTTCTGGTGGAGAAGGTTAGAATGGAACACGATGGAATGGAAAAGCATAGGTTAAGTACTTAACCAAGTGCCAAGCACTGTGCTAAATGCTGGGAACATAAACAGAAAATGCAGACAATGCTTGTTCTCAAGGAGCTTGTATTCTAATTTGGAGGAGAAAATACACGAAAAAAAGAGTCTATGGCAGATAGGAAAATCAGATAGTCCTTATGTTCTTCCAGGAAAGGGTAGCTGACAAAGTCTAGAGGATGTTGGGAGCTGTAGCAGGTAAATCCAAACCGAAAGGGTAGTAGATCCAAGGGTCAAAGTAAAGTGGACCTTGGGATATCACCAACCAAGCTAGTTATGGGGGGTAAGAGGGTAGGCAGAGGAGGGAGGTTCAGTATCCAGCAGACAGTGGCCATCTTGTACCTTGTGGGAACTGAACTGGGCAATAAGGATCAAATTGCATAAGGGAAAGTGACTTCCTTCAGTGGTGAAAGGAAGTGCTAATCCTTCTTTTGACCCATTGCAGGGCTGTGGAGGGGAAAGGGAAGATTCCTTTTGTGGAGCTGTTGAAGGTGGTGCAGAGAAGAGGATACCCCAGTTCCAGGGAATGTTTTATACTTCAGGTCTTCCTATGTTTTCAGTATAATCCTTTTGTAAAAGCTAATTGATGTTAATTGGTTAAGTGCTATTAAAGTGCTAATTCCTAGGTTAATCTATGATGTAGAAGAGACTCAGCCTAAGTATGGATTGATATTAGAGAGAACACATCAGAATGTGGGTTCTAGTACCCCTACTAGAACTCCTGGAGAGATGTAGCCAGTGGCCCTTTGGGGAGCCATGCCAGTTTTATACCATCCCCAAAAGCAAAATATAGGAAGATAAATATGCCTATCTCCATGCTAAGATAGATCCTTTCATTTTTGTTCTTTACCCCATCTCTTTCTCTCCTTATCCAGGACCTTGCTCCATCAATCATCTCTCCCCTTCTCTCTCTGTCTCTGTCCCTCCACCTTCTCCCCTCCCCCCCACTATCAGTCTCCTCAGTCCCTGGTGATTCCTGATTTTTTTCCCCCAACAAATGTTCAGTACTCAACAAATGTCCCTCTGTTCCCAATATGGGAATTCATTTTGCTTAACTATGTATACTTGTTAAAGGGTTTTTTTTGTTTGTTTTCAGGGCAGGAAAAAAAATAAATGCTGGGTAATACAGTGAATAGAGTGCTGGGCCTGAAATCAGGAAAACTGTCTTCCTGATTTCAAATGTGTTTTCAAACACCTACTAGCTGTGTGACCCTGGGCAACTCACTTAATCCTGTTTCAATACCTCATCTATAAAATGAGCTAGAGAAGGAAACGGCAAACCACTGCAGTTTCTTTACCAGGAAAACTCCAAATGGGGTCACAGAGTCAGACATAATTGAAACAACTTAACGATAAATTGAAAAAATACATAATTTTTTTTAAAAATCCTTCACTTTATTCCAATATCCCCTAAATCTGTTATTCTTTACCTCCTTACTAAGCATTTCTTCTTCAGCTCTTTGAAATTTAGTTTCCATTTTCATTACTCTATAACTCTCTCCAAAATCATCAATTAATTTGAATAATTAAATGCAATCACCTTTCCCCAGTCCTATTCTCCTTTACTTCAATGGAGGATGTGACACTCTCGGCCATTGCCTTTTCTGATCCTCTCTCCTCCCTTGGCCTCCATGACACTGCTGTTTCCTGGTTCTACTGGTTAATTCTTTGTTTCTTCTCTCTTTCCTTCTCTAGTTTTGCTGTGGTTTGGGGTACCGGAAACTCCAAAATGTCAGGGCACAGGGGGGTCTGCCTGAAAAGAATTCAATCATTCAAGCCTTCTTACAGTCAAAGTGGTAAGGCGAATTGGGATGCTGCTAGAAATCTTAGGGAATCTGCCACTTAATGAGAGTGAGGCTGATGCTTAAATGCAAAATGATCCCATCATTTCCTTTACTCCTTCTCACCTGCTTATTTTAAGTGCATCATAAGGTTATCTTTGGTTCTGATCTCACCCACTTCCATCTTTTCAATTCTCACTACACTGCAGATGAATCTCAAATCTGTATCTTAAGCCACGACTACCTTTCTTCCAAACTCTGGCTCCATACTCACAGCTGAGTCCTGTATAACTTTGCTTAGATATACCCTGCCAGCCTAAGTCTGTTTAAAACTCTAATTAAGTAAAGTGGGGAAGTAAGGTGATTGCATAAAGGATTCAGGCCTCAAAAACAAACCAATAACGCAAATATTGGGGGTTTGGAGAAAACTAAAACATGTATACCCATCTATACTGATCAGAAATGTCAGAGCAATTGCTTTGTTCTTCATTCTGTCTATGTAGATAAAGATGGTATTTTTCTTCAAGGAACTTATAGTCAATTTTTAATAAGCTATGCAGAAAAAGGAAACAATAGATGGCACAGTGGACAGAATGCTGGGCCTGAGTTCGACTATGGCTTTAGACACTAACTAGATGTATAACTTAGCATCTCTTTATATCAGCTTCCTCGACTCTAAAATAGAGATAATAGCATGTACTTCCTAGAGTTGTTTTGAAGATAAAATAAGATAATATTTGTAAATCTCTCATCACAGTGCCCGGCACGCAGCAGGTATTATATAAATGCTAGCTATCATTATTATTATTATTGTTATTATTAATTGAAAAGAAGTCCTTTACCAGGCTAGATATACGTAGCAATAAAAATATGCTAAAACAACCTTCAGTCATTGAGAAGGTCCTTTATGGAGCATTTACAGAAGGACATAGAGAAGAATCTTACAGGGTAAGAAAGCATAAATTAATGATGATCTGCACCAGTGGAGGGATGGATATTCATATCAAAGAAATCATAACTCCATCATAAAATTAAATTATTATATTCATGAGCAAAGGAAAAAATTAATATCCCTCCTATGCTTTTGTACCTGTCATGTTGTTTTGCTTTAAGATAGCTGTTAAGCTCCCACTCCTACATTTTGCTAACTATGACATGAGGCTGATAATACAATGGGAGGCTATTAGGACTCTGATGTTGAAAACAGGCTTGACTCCTGACTGCTTTATAGGCTAAACACATTATGTCCTGTTTCAAACACATGGGAGATCATCTCAGTTTTAAATTGCAAAAATATTAAATAATCCTCAAAGCCTTTTCCATTTTTATGTCCTTCCTTTATTTGTCTCCTGTGTGGTAACTTAAAGGAAGCTTGTCGACTTTCAAAACATTGAAGAAAAAGCAAGATTGTGTGTGTGTGTGTGTGTGTACAAAATATATATGTGTGTGTGCATGTATAAAATATATGTGTGTTGTGCATGGCTCATATGTCTATATAAGCCATTTTCTGGTACTTCTTGAAAAAAAAAGAAAGATTAGTCTACATCTGGCCTTTCAGTTAAAGGACATTTTTGTTCATCTTTGGAGCGATCAGAAGGTTAGAGGGATGTCTTAATCCTTCCTTGAGTACGTCAAAGTCGGTGTCTTTGTTCATTTCACAAAACCAAACAAAAGGAGTGTGTTTGAGGATTAGATATCTGCAATTCAATCCAGATGACTGCTTTCTTATGGAAAACATCCAGTTCTTTCTATCTCCCCCTGAAAGTATCTTCATAGAGAAAGCATTACAGCTACACTACAATGCAGTTGCAAATTTTAAAATTAAGGGTTAGAAGAAGAAAGGCAGCTGCTAAAGGGCAGTAATGGGTGAGTTCATTTGAGTGTTACATATTTTTTGTGGATGGGATTACTCAAGATTATTCAAGAATTTATCCCATGGCTCTCACTTTAACACAACTTCAAAGGCAACAGATAATATTTGAAAAAATATGTTTCCCTTCTTTTAAATAAAGATTATAGCGAGGGTTTAAAAAAACAGTGAACAACAAGGGGGACAGGGAAAGGCTTATATATATATTTTTAAATCAGCTTATAAAACAACCTGCCAGTGATTCATGAATATCAACTGTGTACACAGATGTCTCAGTTGGGACGTGAAATATTGCTGTATTTTAAGTTATTTATTTTGCTTGAAGAAGCTACTTATATTGATTCAGAGATATGAAATGATGTTTTTTAAAAAAAAATCAGACCAAGATTTGGAATTCTAGATCTAGTTAAACTCAGAATTGAGTAAATTTTTAAAGTAAACAATAAATCTGCCTGCTCATTTGCATTCAGAACATAGTGAGATTTATTTCATTTTAAAGAAATTATCTGTAATTATTTCAGTTTCTAATTTAAAACACATGGTGCCTTATTCAAAAGACTCAGACTTGAAAAAGAGAGAGAAATCCGTTTTTAAGATGCATTATTTTCACTTTGCAGTGTGGTATTAAATGCTAAGGAACATTTTATGAATATATTCCTTAAACCCAGTATTAATTTAATTGGGCCAAACAGTTAGAGATTTGGCATGACATAACTGTAGGTTTTCTCCCTTCCATGATATACCCCCTTTCCTCTGCCTCCAAAGTGTGGTCTGGAGACCCCTGGGTGGTCTGGAAACCAGTCTCTTGTAGAATTTATGTTTATGTTCACAGAGTCTGTATTTTTATTTCTGGAAAGAATCAATAATTTACTTTTGAAATTTAATAAAAACTAGACACCATTTTTTGTTGGTTTTGCATTAACAACCAAAGCACCATTGTTTCCATTAATCCAGCTTCTAAAGCGAAGGGTGATTGCACCTCTCCCTTATAAATCCTACAGATACTTTGTTCTGTGAAATAGTCTATGAACTGAAAAAGTTTGAGACTCACTTCTCTATGTAACGTGAAGAGAACAGGGCTATTCGCTAATAGAAATAGGAATGCAAGACAAAAGTCACTAGTGTCACTCTTACATTTACAAAGTTAAGTGTCTTCTTGAGGCTTATTGAAACTTTCCGAAAATTTTCATGACCTACTAATATGTATTACAGAAATCAAAAGGAATTAATTGACCTTAATTTAGTTACAAATGAAGGATAGACTTTCTATTGCGTGGGGCAAAGGTGGTGAGTCAAAAACAAAATGTCTTGAAAGCAACCTGAGCCAAGCTTTTGTCTTTCCAGGAAATGTGAAGATTTTCTCTGGTAATCCCAGTCCCAAAGCTGTTTGATATTGGATTCTCTCCTTACGATGGAGAGCAGTGGTCTGCCTGTGTGAGGGGTGAGGTGTAGTTGGTTAGAGGCTGAGAAGTCCAGTCTCTTTAGTTGCCTCAAGTCTTCCAGTCTCTTTGAGTCATTTTAGGTGCTTTGGACCTCCAGGTTTAAAAAAGTCGATGAAAGAGGACAACTCCACTTCAGATTATTGAAGTGAAAGACTCTGGGAAGAAGTTGACATAAAAGAAGCTGCCAGTCTCCATTATATGTCTATCCCCAACTTGCTACACTAGACACTTCAGGTAATTTCCCATTGAGTGAGATTTAGGACTCTATCTTGGTTGAGCTGAATTACCTCATTTCCAATGAGAGAGCCTCTTCACTCTACACTGCCTGGTATATATTCTCATGCTGGGCAGCTAGGTGGTACAGTAGATAGCGGGCCGGTCCTGGAGTCAGTGAGATTCATCTTCCTGGGTTTTCAAATCCAACCTCAAACTCTTACTAGCTATGTGACCCCCAACAAGTCACTTAACCGTGTCTGTCTCCATTTCCTCTTATCTAAAATAAGCTGAAGAGGGAAATAGCAAACCACTCCAGCATCCTTGCCAGGAAAACCACAAATGGGATCATGAGGAGTTGGATACAACTGAAAATGACTGAACAACAACAAACACATTTCTGACTTCTGTTTGGCTATTGAATTGGATAAATGACTTTATTTCTTTTTTTACTAAATTCTATGCATGTTATTGTGCAACTGGTATTTGGAGGAAAAGAAGTCAAGTCTTAGGGGTCCTTCTCCTGCTTCCCCTCAGTTAATTGAACAGCAATCAGTAGTTATCTTGAACCCTGAAAAGTCATACCCTCTAGATAAACAATATTTAAAGGAGTAGATAGATATGATCTTAGCGTGGTACCCATCTCTCTTTGAGAATGGCAAAGTGGTCACCTCTGATCCTCATTACCTGCTTCCTATCCTAGAAGGAATTAAAAGGTCCCTTTAAGATAAGAATGAGAGGAAAAGAGGCTAAAGATATCTATTCTGTCTCCCTTCAAGCCATACAACACCCCCATGCTACATGTGGAGGACAGCTCTTGAATGTGTTGACTAGACTACATGCATGTCAGCACATATAGACAGTCTCACAAGATTGTCAGGACTTCAATCCCAAAGTCTATGTAATGGATGACACTTCCAGCAGATGGCAGCAAAGAAGCAGCAAATTGCATAGGAAATGTGAAAAGGTAGAGTGGAGGCACAGGGAGGCATAGCAGGTTGTTAGGAGATGGAGTAATTGGCAGTATAATCCTAGCCATGATACAACCTTTCCTCATCTGCCTAGTCTCTTTCCCCACCTTCATGGAAGTCTATGGAAGACTTTTATTCCTTTGAGAATAGAGAGATAAGGACGATTCTACTAACTTTTTTTTTTCTATTATTTACTTTGTTATTCTGTCCCAATTAAATATTATTGAGTTGTCACTCCTGTCTGTTATGTTAGTAGAGAATACACTAGATGGGGGTTTGAAACATATTTATATAATTAAAATTATCCAAAACATGTCATATGGAACCTAGGGTAGCAAGGGTTTCCAGAATCATCAGGGACCTCTGATACAATGAAATGCACTTCTAATAAAGTAAAAATGGCTGGAATAAACATCAAGTCAGGTAAAAAAAAAAAAAGAGAGAGAGAAGTTACACAGTAAATTTTAACAAAATTGGGAGCAAATACAGATAATTCAGAATTGTTTTTTAAATCATTTTTCTCTATTATTTTGTTGGCTGGTGTGATTTTGTGGGAAGACAATGTGACAGGTGAGGATGAGAATCATATATATTGCATTAAGCTTAGACAAAGTTGAGTGGAGCACGATCGTTACTGATTGAATACTACAGAAGTTGGCATGCCTATAAAAAAGTTGAATTTGTTATACGTAAAATATATAATATGGGATTCATTCTACCATTGGGCTCCTCCACAACTTTCATTAAAGTAAAACTTTAAAATAAGTTTCCCTACTCAACTTTAAAACTACTTATTGTTTTTCACATCTCTATTGTCACAAAACCATATTAACCAACCTTTCAATACTTTGAGATAGTAGCTCTGATAACACAAAAAAATTAGTAATCTAATGGCACCTTTTTATTGCTTCTTTTTGTACCTTCATTGAATAGCTGAATAATCATGACACTTATCACACCTGATATATTTTTTTCATTTCGTATTATTAGGATATGATAAGAGGCTCATTAAAAGCAGTGTGGGACTGTGAATAGATAGCCATGTTCAAAGTTACGAAGACTCTGTCTTTTAACACTTTAACTATCTGAATGCTCATGAAAAAAAAATCACTTAACATTTTAGTGCCAATGAGGCATCTCTCTGCAACTCTAAGTAACAGAGGACTTATAGAGCTGCATTAGTGGAAAAGGTTCCAGACTAGGATTCCCCTACACCTATGAAACCACAGAATTTTGCCTCAATATCTCCCCATCCCCCCAAAAAACAAATTATTTGAATGCATTATAAAGGAATTAACATGCCTATTAGCATGAAATTCAGACATGGTCAAAATTCAAGCCTTGTCAAAAGGATTATATTTTTCTAACTTTCAAGAGGAAAGTCACAGTTGCCCTGAGGAGGGGAGAAACATGAAAATATTCTGCCAAGGGAACACATTCTTGAGAAAGTTATTATTCACCCCAAAAAGAATTTGCCGTGAAAATTTTTCCCCCAGGAGCAGGTAGTACTTTGGCACTCAAGGAGTCATCTTGGAGACTCCTATAGGAAAATATAGGGATGGAAAAGTTACAATTAAATAGTATCTTAAAGACCTCTAGCAAGGAGTACACAGAAAGAAGCAGAATAACTTAAAGGTCAGTTCTCCCTCCATTTAATCTCCAATTCTGGAATTTCAAAGAAATTGTAAAGTTAAGTGAAGAAAGACACTTTTGGTTTGAATTAGTTGTCAGCCCCAAGGTATAGAGATTCATTCAAGGACAAAAAAATATTCTCCCCTGCCTCCATCCTTTACTTCTTACTGTGATTTGAGGTAGGAGATGCCAGAGGTGATCTTGAAAAGACAAGCAAGTGACACCAATCAACCATCCAGATGTATATGAATTGTTGCTTTAGATACCCAGCAATAGATACAGCAGACATGAAGGTCCCAAAACTTGACTGTTCCTATGAGTCTTTAGTGAGCTCCAACAACAATATATCAAGATGTAATCTATTCAGGGACAAATTCATCTTTCACAAGATACCAGAAATCTTTTAGCAGCTTCTTAGTGCTTGAAGCAGTATATCAAACAGTTATGACAATGTCTTAAATTTGAAGGTTGTTTTAATGAATCAAAGAAAGAATGCAACATTTCTATGGCTATATTGTTGAAGGACTGTGGTATGAAGCTATGTTGCTGACTAATTAGGATCAGGGACACAAGCTGACTACAAAAAAAACATAAAGTTGCAAGATCAACTCACTATGACTATTTACAGATCATTTTTCATTAAAGATATAAGGATAGCAAAAAATTATATACAAGCAAAATAGTTTAAATGCAGAGAATGGTATTTGATTCTCAGACTTCCAGTGGCAATGAAGATTGTTTTTTTTAATATATTAACCCTTGCTTTGATTAGCTCTTTTGGTTAATATCGTTTAGCATATCTCCAATACCATCTGGAAAGACAAATGGATATGCTAGTGCCATCGGTATTCTAATGATTACCCCTACATTCTCTTTCTTTTTCTCTCTTTTTCATTCTCTCTTGTTTATCCGACCTAAATACACTAAGATCATAAAATAATGAATGAGGTTCAAAGAAACCAAAGCTAACTCCTGAGAGAACCTTCCTATTCCTGAACTATTCCTTTGTCTTTGCCTCAGAAATAGAATCACAGACTCTAAAAGTTGGACAGGACTTTAGAATTCCTCTGATTTTTTTCTAAGCATGAATCCCATCTACAAAAATTATTGAAAAATGATCACCTAGACTACATTTGAAGTCTAATCATTCAAAAATTTCATTAACTAACATGGCAACACATTCCATGTTTCAGTTCAATTCAACATTTTTAAGTATCTGCATAGTTTAGCTAAGACATAGCTACAGTTCACATGAAACTTCCATGTAGGAGGGAGATAGGATACAAATATAAATGAATATACTACACAGTAATACAAGATGAGTGAACTATAGAATCACAGACTACTAGGATGAATGAAGGGACCTGAGAAGCAATCTATTTCAACCCATAACCCCACAAACATTGCCTTTACAATATCCCTGATAAGTGGTCATCCAGACTCTACTTGAAGACTTCTTATGGGGTTGATGAGAGGGTGGACTCTGTTACCTTCTGAGGCAATCTTTTCTATTTTGAGGTAGTTCTAATGTATTAAGAAGTTTTTCCTTACATGGAACCTAAATCTACTCTGGAGCTTCCACCTTTTCTGATACCCTGAGGCCAAGACGTATCTAATCCCTCTTCCAAATACATGGATATACTTTCCCCTCCAAAGAACTCTCTTATCTTGATTCAATATCCCATGTCTTATCTATCCCTCTCATTTTTGCATCAATTTCAAACTTGGTAAGTATGCCATCTATAACTTCATTGAAGTCACTTAGATAAACGTTAAACAACACAGGGGGAAATAAAGATGCTCTGAACTCTAGAGACTCTTCTCCAAGTTGATATTGAACCACTAAAAATTATTTGGATCCGACAATTCATCCACTTCAAAATCCATCAAATTGGAAAACCATCAGGCTACATCTTTCTATTTTGTCTGCAAAGTTATATGTGAGACTGTATCAAAGGTTTTGTTATAATCTAGGTAAATTATGTTTACAGCAGTCCCTTTCCTACCAGTCTAGGAAGACTATTAAAAATGAAAATAATGTTACCATGACCTGTACTTGATCGCATGACACTAGCTGTTAGCAATTACTTCTTACCTTTCTAAATGTTCACAAATCACCCCCTTTAACAACATATTCTAGAATTTTTTTCCCCAGGAATCAGTTAGCTCATTGACCTATGATTTGAAGAACTCTGCTCTCTTTTTTTGAAAATGGAGGTAATCTTGTCCCTAGTCAGGTCTTAAACCATCTGTCTGTGTTCATAGTTCTGTTTTTTTTTAAATTTAATTTAATTTTCTTTGTTACATTTTAAGTTCCAAACTGTCCCCCAGCCTCTGTTCCCACCCTGCCCTATAGAAGGCCACCATTTGTCACAGATTTGGAAATATGTATAAAATAGTACTATGCATGGTTCTATTTATCAGTGCCTTCTCTGGAGGAGGATAGCATCTTCCCTTATAGGTTCTTTATAGTTGATTTAGTATTTATAATACTCAGAATAATTTGGTTGTTCACAGTTGTTCTTTGAACAACATTGCTGTTACTGTATATACAATGTTCTCTTAGTTTTGCTTATTTCACTTTTCATTATTTCATGCAGTCTTTCCATATTTTTCTAAAATCAACCAACTCATCATTTCTTAAAGCCCAGTAGAATTTCATCACAATCATATAACACAACTTATTTAGCCATACCCAAATTGATGGGTATCCCCTCAATTTCCAGTTCTTTGCTACCACACAGAGAGCTGCTACATTTTAGAACATGCAGGTTCTTCTCCCTTTTCCCCAATCACCTTGCAAAACAGATCTAGTGGAGGTGTTGCAGGGTCTATGATGTTTCAAAGATCCTGACATGTCAGCAGTCACATCCATCATTTCTTTTAGTACCCTTTACAGAAACCTTGGTGACTCCAGCTCATAGCATGTAACTATGTGCTTAAGTTTTAATTCCCTATTAACCATTTTTGTTCTATCCTTTCCATTCTAAAGAGCACTATATTTTACATAGAAAATACAATTTAAAAAAAATTCTACTTCTTTTCATAATCCTTTATCATTATCCCAGAGAGTCAAGATGGTTCATTGGAAAGGCAGCTGGCCTAAAGTTAGTAAGACCTGGAGGGCTCAAGTCCTATCTCTGACACATACTGGTTGTGTGACCCTGGACTAGTCAGATAACCTTTTGAATACCCCCATACAAGTTTTTAAGACTATAAACTGCAGATGAATTGTAATCAACACTGGTAGAAAGAGTTTCTTTAATGGGAGTTCCTATACCAGTGAATCACAGGTTCAAACTTAACCTCCCAAAATTATTACCCATGTATCCCTAAAGAACTATCATATCCACTCTTTAATCTTTACCCTACAGAGCTAAAAATGACTCAGCTTGTCCTGAGCTGTGTTACTTACAAGACTGTGCTATATTTGTTCTTGATTCCATCATATATATATGTATATTAAGGGAATATATGTATATGTAAATGTATGTATACATTTATGTATACATGTATGTATATATATATACACATATACACATTTAAGCTGTTTTTTTAATTTTTATTTTTAATTTAAAGAATTTAAGCTTAATTTAACACTAAGGTTAATCACAGAAACATAGAACCTCAGAACTAGAAGATAGCTTCAAAGTCTTTTTCATCTAACCTATGCCTAAACATGAATCTCATCTGTATTATAGTCATAAGTATTCATATCCATTCCCAGATTAATCTAGGTATGAGTTAATCAAATCATCTGTCTAGCTTCAATCTCATCCATTCTTGATATCTCCTTAGCATTTGACACTGTTGATCAGTCTCTCATGAAACTATCTCCTTTCTGGGTTTGGATAACACCTGTCTCTTGGTTCACCTACCTGTCTGATCACTCTTCAGTCTCTTTTTTCTATGTCACCCATATCCCATATCCAAAACGTGGGTATATCCCAAGGCTCTGTCCTGTTGCCTTCTCTCTATATACTCTGTTTCTCTCAGTCTCTATGTGTGTGTGTCTGTCTTTCTGTCTATAATTTCATTATGGGTTTATTATCTACATACATATGACTTATAGATCTGTAAATCTAGTTCCAATCTCTCTCCTGAACTCCAGTCCCATATCACCAATTGCTTATAGGACATTTTGAACTGGGTGTCCTATAGGCATCCCAAACTCAACATGTCTAAATCAGAACTCATCTGTCCCCCTAAACCTACCCCTCTTCAGAACTTTATTTCTGTAAAGGCCACCACCATCTTTCTTGTTCACTAGGTTTACAATCTCAATCTCACCCTTTATTCCTCATTCTCTCTCAAATTAGTTTTTAGGGCTTAAACATCACACTGCTTAATCAGACTGAATTTTAATACCTCCAGAATTTTTTCCATAACAGTTTTAGCTGCATTTTTCCCATATTATACTTTTATAGCTGATTATTAATTCATGTTCAGAATTTTAGACTTATACATATCAGTTGAAGAGAAAATTACCTTACAGAGAGCTGAGCCCAAGATTTAGCTATGTTAAGAATTTCCTTTCTATTCTCCAGGAATCCTTGACTCCCAGGCTGCCCAGTCACCAATGGGGTACCCACACCCTTTACCTTTTCTACTATCCAGCCAGACCCTCTGTTGCATCAGGTGGAAAGAGTGACATATGATTTCTCACATTGCTTGTATGATGTTGGAATCACCAACAATAACCCTTCCAATAAAATGGAGGACCAGACAGTTCTACCATCTGCCCTGCTTCTTCATCCTAAGGTCATCTGGGTCTTACCATCTGCCTTGCTACTCTGCCCTCCAGATTGCATGGCACTGTCATCTACTCTATAGCTGAACTACTTTATATGTGTTATCTCCCCCAGTTAGAGTTTAAGGTCCTTTAGAGCAGAATCTGTTTTTCTTTTTCTCTTTCTTGCTCGTTGTTTAGCACAATTCTTAACATATAGTAAGGTCTTAATAAATTGTTTTTTATCTATTCATTTGCTCTCAGTCAATCAAATAATTACAATAAGCATTTCTTAAGCACTTATTTTGTGCCAGGCACTGTCCTAAGCACTAAGGATACAAAGGCCAATGTAAAAACAGTCCTTGCCCTCAGGAATCTTATGGTCTACTTGTGGAAGATAATATGTATAGTTGTAGATACATAAATATAGACTCATACAAAATAGACTTAAAATATATACAAAGTGATTTGGGGGAGAAGACACTAGCAGCTTTAGGGATCAGAAAAGGTCTCATATAGAAGGGGCACTTAAACTGAGTTCTAAAAAAAATTAGAAATATGCAAAATAGAGATGAAGAGGGAAGGCATTCCAGGTATGGGAGATAGCCAGCACAAAGACACAAAAGACAGACAGACAGACAGATAGATAGACAGACAGACAGACAGACAGACAGACAGACAGATAGATAGATAGATAGATAGATAGATAGATAGATAGATAATCTACTAGGTACTTAGTATATGTCAGGTTACTGTTCTCCTACAGAGGTGGGAGATAGAATATTATATATGAGAAAAAGCAAAAAGGCCAATTTGGCTAAAGCATAATGTACACTGAGAGAAGTAATGTGTGATAAGGTTAGAAAGGTAGGTTGAGGCCAGGTTGTGAAGCCCTTTAAATGCCAAGTACAGGACTTGTTTGATCCTGGAGATAACAGAGTCACTGAAGTTTACTGAGTAGGGAAGTGAAAAGGGTCAGATTTGTGTTTTAGGGAAATCAGTTTAACAGCTCAGTGAAGGATGAGTTGTGAAGAAGAGAGATTCAAGGCAGTGAAACCAATTAAGAGGCTATTGCAATAGTTAAGAACAGCAGTAAGGAAGAGCCTAAGATGGTGACTGTATGAGAGAAGAGAAAGGAATGGAGTTTGATGTGGTAGGCAAGTAATGTCAAATATCTACCAAAATATCAAAGTAATGAGGCCAGATTAATTATTATTTATTATAATAATTATTGATAACAATAACAATCTATTGCCTTTCATTTGTACAGCATGCTTTTTTTTAAAAAAAAATTTTTTTCCAAAGAATTTTTGCACATCATCCTGTTTTCACTTCAAAACAGTCTTGTGGATTATACAAAGCAGTTATTATTATCCTCTTTTCATAGATGAGGAAACTGAAGGACAAGAAATTTAATAATTTGCTCCTTTCCAAAGTATTGTCATTATGTTCTGTACTCCTTGAATATGAAATTTCTTAATATTTTAAAAAGCATCTGGTTTCACCCATTACAGAGAGATATGATGAATTGGTTTTATGAATGTCATCTATAGAAACTCACATCTTCGAGAGAAGATATAGAAATGATTGTGAACCTATATTCAGAATTATTATAGTCCTATGAACCTATAATAAACCTGAGGAAGGTAGAATTAATGTACCATTCGACACCAAAGAAATGCTGCCAAACTATGCATTGATGATGTTTATTTATGTTTGTGCCATATCTCCCTATTAGAATGTAAGCTCCATGAAGATAGAGAAATACATTTTATTTAATTTGTACCTAGGGCAGTGCTGTGTGCCTCCTAAGCATTTCATAGCTATTTGTTCAGTGTTGAAAGATAGTTGTGTTGACAGTGTTGTTCTATGATTCTTACTTAGCCCCATAGAATCATTGGAAAAATGCAGGTGTTTAAAAGATGCACTTTTGTTTTGGAAAGAAGATTAGATTTATTGAAAATGCTACACAATGAAAATATTTCTAGCAGCTCTTTTTCCAGTGGCAAAGAATTGAGGGGATGCCCATCAATTGGTGAATGGCTGAACAAGTTGTGGTATATGAATGTAACGGAATACTATTGTGCTAAAAGACAGTAGGTAGATTTCAGAAAAACCTGGAAAGATTTACATGAACTGATGCTAAGTGAAATGAGCAAAACCAGGAGAACATTGTACACAATTATAGCAACATTGTATGATGATCAACTATGATAAATTTAGCTCTTCTCAGCAAGACAATTCTAAAAGACTCATGATGGAAAATGCTATCCATATCTAGAGAAAGAACTATAGAGTTTGAATGCAGATTGAAACATACTATTTTCTTTTCTTTTCTTTTTGGTGTTTTCTTTCTTTCTTGTAGTTTTCCCTTTTTATTCTGATTCTTCTTTCACTACATGACTAATGTGGAAATATGTTTAACATGATTGTACACATATAACCTGTATCAGATTGCTTGCTGTCCTGGAGAGGGGGGAGGGGAGAAAGGAAAGGAGAAAAGTTTGAAACACTTATAAAAATGAATGTTGAAAACTATCTTTACATGAAATTGGGAAAAAATACTTTTAAGCAGAAAAATAAAAAAAGAAAATGCTACCCAATGATATTGATGATAGCTAACATTTGTATAACACTTTAAGATGTGTGTAGAGCAGTGGTTCTCAACCCTCCTAAGGCCGTGACCCTTTAATACTCGTATGTGGGCATATCTGCATGTGGGCAGACCACCTGGAGACAGATAGAGGATCAGTGTCTCGGTTCCTAACACCATCGGAAATACATGTTTTCCAATGATATTAGACAACCCCTGTGACCCCTGTGAAAGGGTCGTTTGACCCCCAAAGGGGTCACCACCCACAGGTTGAGAACCACTGGTGTAGAGTTTTACATATATTAATATCTCATTTGATCCTCATAATAACCTCGGGTGGTACCTCCTATTATTATCTTCATTTTTTTCAGTTGAGGGAACTAAAGTTTGGAGATAGAGTAAATGACTTGCTCAGGTCATAAAGTTAATAAGTGTCTGAGAATGGATTTGAACTTAGGTCTTCCTTTCTCTAAGACTAGCACAACTTCCACTATCTACCTGTCTCCTTTTCACAAACTACCCAGTATCACCAAGCTCACTGTCCTCCTTTATTCAGTAATAGGACCAACTTGGGGGAATCAATGTGCCAATTTTCACAAAAGGGAAGAAGAAAACATCTTATGACTATAAAATGTAAGCTAGACTTTAATTCCTGACAAAATTTCAGAAGCAATTGATTGTCTCCCTCAAGGAGAGGAGATGCCATCTGTCTAGACTTAGCTCTTCCTTCCAGTAGGAAGAGGGGGGGAACAAATAGAAGTTGCTAGAATCACAAATAAAATATATTTGAGCAGCCTACCAATCACCCAAAGAATTCTACCAATTGCTATGTACACTTTTATCTAGCTCTTCCAGAATAGTGCAAAAGGCCTGAGCTCCTTTTTTGTTCTCCAAAGTATGAGCAGTGTCCTGCTTAACTGTTGCTGCTACTCAGATTCATCAGCAGTTCTGGACAGGGCTGATTTATCTGGAGCTTCCTTGAGGGCTACTTCGTTTCTCAAAGACCAGAACTAGCTGAGACTTGGGTTGTCTGGGGAAGGTATTGAGTACATGTGTCCTTGTATCTTTTTCATATATGTTTACCACAAGTGGTTTCTGTAGTATCAATCAACCTTGTAGATAGATTGAAAGACTGTGGAGCAATTTTTTTCTGTTCCTTGAAATCCAGGATAGGACTAACCCTATCCTGGTCAATCAATCAATCAACAAGCATTTATTAAAATGCTACTATGTGCTAGCTTCAATGTATACAAAGGCAAAAATAAATCAGTCCTTGCCTCAAGATATTTACATTTTTATCATGGAAAGACAGCGTGTATAAAATATGTAGATGCAAATATATTCTAAATAAATAAAAAATACCTTTTTGGTAGGAGGGCACAAGCAGCTAATGGTATCAGGAAAGACTACATGTAAGAAGAGTTTCTTTAACAGAGTTTTTAGGTAAACAAGGGATTCTAAGAAGGGAAAGTATAAAGAAAGTAGATTACAGGTATGGGGGATGGCCAGGACAAAGAGAAGAGAAGAGAAATAGAGTATTGCACGTCAAGAACAGCAGGAATGTTGGTTAGGCCTGGACCTTAGAATTCACAAAAGGAGTAACATATAATAGTTGGAAAGGTGGATTGGGACCAGGTCGCGAAAGAATTTAAATGCTAACCAGAATAATTTATATTTGATCCTGGGGACAACTGGGAGTCATTGAAGTTAATTAAATTGAGGGAACACAATGGAGATATATGAGTTAAGGGAAAATATAGTTAGTTCAGTGGATTTGGGATTGCTTAAAGCCCAAAGAATAGTGCTCATTTAGTCAATATCAACATGGAGGGAGTTTTCTTATTGAAATGCCACATGACCCCTTTGTCATATGCTAGCTATCATTTAAAAAAATCAGTATCAATAATAATAATAAACATTTACACAGCACTTTAATGTTTATAGAGCAACTTAAATGCATCACTATCTCATTCAAGCCTCACAATGACCATATGTGATAGATATTTCAAGTATTATCATCCCCATTTTACAGATAAGTAAAATGAAACTCTGACAAGCCACTAACAGCTGGTCACAATAGTTACTATCAGAGGCTAGAGTCAAACTCAAGTATCCCTGACTCCTCATCTGATACTTTTTATTTTGCCATGTTGAATCAAGACATAGTAAGTAGCAGCCTCATTAAATTTATATCCACATGTAGCTGGGTGGGGGTAATTAGCACTTTGATAACAGTGTCAAAATCCAAAAAGAAAAGAGTGGAAAACAAACTAGAAGGATGGGCTAGGCCTTGTGATAAACATAAGGTATTGCATTTGAATTTCAAAAATCAACTTCACAAGGACAAGATGTGAAAGATGATCAGACAACATGTTGTTCATGTGAAATAGATCTGAGACAGGGTTTCAGTGGATTGCAAACTCAACATGAGTCAAGAGTGCAAAGTATCAACTATCAATGTAGCTAAGAAACTATCTTGAAGGAGACATCGTATATACAATGAGAAACCTGATAGTCTAGAAACTATAGGATATTGCCATGATTAGAGGACCTAGAGATACTTAGTATGGAGAAGAGAAGCCTGTGGGCAGATGATAACTACCTTCAAATTTCTGAAAAGTTTTGATAGGAGAGAGGCATTATTAGACTGGTTCTGCTTGGGCTCATCAGACAGCAAGAGGTCAAAGCTGCACTGGCAGATTTATGCTAGATGTAAAGAAAAAATTCCTAAAGTTAAAGACTGTCCAAAAAGGAAATGGATTATCTTGGGAGGGAGTGTATTTTCTCCTCACTCCAGGTCTTCAGGTAGATGCCACTAATTGGATATATTATAGAATAGATTCCTCTTTATGTATATGCTGGACCATTAGACTTCTGATGTAACTTCTAACTCTAACATTCTGGAATTTTATTGGATACTAAGTAGGCAAAGTTTGGCTGGAGTAGGATTTTTGTAAGGGAGTAGGGCCCTTATTAGAGCTATAAAGATAGGATGGACCTATATCAAGTATCTGGGAAAAAAGCGAAAGAGGAAAGTAAAACCGGAACTTTAGGGTGGAAAGAGACCAAGAAAGGAGAGAAATGAGCATAGTTACATTAAACAAAAAAGAGAATTAATAATTATCCAATGAATTTAATCAGTTCAAGAAGTCAATCTAGATCATGGAACCATAGGTTTAGAGCTAAAAGAGACTTCAGATGTTATCTAGTATAACCCTCTGGTTAAATGTGTGAAGACACTGAGGCCCAGAAAGTTAGTAACTAATCTTAACTCATCTTTACTTCAAAAAAGTATTCTGAACTCTATTCTCTGATGAAGAATAAGATTCTTTAACTAAGGAGAGCCTAAGGAGAACCAGGATTCAATAGGTCCTTAGTAACCTCTAAATTTGGCTATGGCTTTGGCGAAAAGTTCATCAATGAAGATTTATTAAGCACCTCCTATGTGCCAGGCATTGTGCTTAGTGCTGGAGATACAAAGAATGGCAAAAGATGGTCCCAAGGAGTTCATAATATATTGAGTGACAACTTGCAGACTACTATATACAAACAAGCTACATACAGGATAAATGTATATAAACACAGAGAGAAGGCATTGGAATTGAGAGGGGTTGGGAAAGGTTTCTTGTAGGAGGTAGGATTTTAGCTGAAACTTGAAGGAATGCAGGGAAGCTAAGAGGTAGAAATGAGGAGGGAGAGAATGCCATGTGTGTGGGACAGTCAGAGGAAATGCCTAGAACTGAGAGGAAAGTCTTGTTAGAGGAACAGCAAGGAGACCAATATCATTAGATCAAAGAGTATGTGGTTGGTTATAAGGTATAAGAAGACTGGCAAGGTAGGGAGGTCCAGGTTATGAAGGGCTGTGAACGCCAACCAGAGAATTTTATATTTGATCCTAGAGGTGAGAGGGAAGACTTCGTGGTGAAGAGGTAATAGAAACTCCACCTTTTTGTCAAATCATCCCTCTTCTCTGCTATGGGCACACTTCACCTCAGGTCCTCAATTTCTAGAGATTAGCTTTGATTCAAGTTAAAGAATCAGGATTATATTCAGTAACTAATTCTGGAGTTCATGACTTTTAGTCTTGAGTTATCTATACTATATATAACAGACATTGTTACTATTTGGTTGTTTCAGGTGTGTCTGATCCTTGATGACCCCATTTGGTTTCCATGGCAAAGACACTGGAGCGGTTTGCTATTTCCTTCTGAGGAAACTGAGGCAAACAGGTTTAAGGGACTTGCCCCGGGTCACACAGCTAGTAAGTGTCTGAGGTCAGATTGAATTCAAGAAGATAAGCCTTCCTGATTCCAGGCCTGGCATTCTAAGTACAGTGCCACCTAGCTGTCCTTATAACAGATATGACTGTATATAACTATACATAATTGATCACCTCTCCACTTTTTCTATATAGACTTGAATTAAAATATACATAGAAATTAGAAATTAGGGGCAGCTAGGTGGCGCAGTGAATAGAGCACCAGCCCTGGAATCAGGAGGACCTGAGTTCAAATCAGACACTTAACACTTAGTAGCTGTGTGACCTTGGACAAATCACTTAACCCAAATTGCCCTACCTTCCCCCCTCCAAAAGAGGAAAAAAAAAAAAGAAATTAAAAATTAAAAGAAAATTAAAACCCATCAAAAACATTTTTTTCCTTCAAACAGCTGCTTTAAACTCAAGAAGGCCAAGCAGGATTTTTGGAAAATGAATGCAAGATGTTGAGCTGGCATGGCTACTTCTCTATTAATTAGTAAATTATGAGTCATAGACCAAGCTCACAGTAAGGGCATTCTCTAGTTAAAGAATGGTTGATGCTGCCTTATCTAGAGGGAGATTCAGTAAAACATGAGTTGGAAAAACTAGATTCCTAACTGTGGTAAATTCTATTTATGACTGCTACAGCTTCACAATAAATTCTCTGAAATTTGGAATATCATATTAATTCTCTGAAACTTGGAAAAACATATCTCCAATAAAGAAATAAATAGCTAACTATTCCTACAACTTAGAAATCTTGTTACTGTAAAGATTCTAAGGAACTCATCATGGTACTGTGTAAGGAGCACTGGAATTAAGAGTCCTAGGATCAAGTTCGAACACTGGTTCTGCTGATGCCCATGTGAGGAACCATGGCCAAGTTACTCCACCCATCAGGGCCTCAGTTTCCTCCAGGTGGGAGAAAGGAGTTGGACTAGAAGGTACTTTCTTGCACTCAATCTATGAATCTATGGTTCTACTAGAATTTCAGGATTTTCAGCTCTCTAATTCTCTAGACAAAGTCCTGAAAAGGATCATTAGATGATTTCCTGGGTGATATCTATCAACAAAAAGAACTCATGGTGATTGAATGAATTAACCACATTATAATAGTGGAAAGGGAGGGGAGGGAATGAAGAAAGCCTTCAACTATGTTGTTATAGACCAGAGGTTCCCAACCTGTGAACTTACAGGTTATGTTCAATTTGTAACAATGAAAATACATCCTGCATATCAGATATTTACATTATGATTCCTAACAGTAGCAAAATTACAGTTATGAAGTAGCAATGAAAATAATTTTATGGTTGGGGGTCACCACAACATGAGGAACTCTATTAAAGGGTTGTGGCATTAGGTAGGTTGAGAACCAGTGTTACAGAAAGATGACCTTTATGTTTGTCTCCTTCACCCTTTCTCCTTCACCCATGTCCATATATTTCTGTTCTCCTCATTTCTCTCTTCCTCCCATTCCCTTTCCTTTATTCCTCTCCTTCCTCAAAAGACCCCTTTCTTTGTAATTTTCTGTTTCTTCCCACTTCCCTTACTGATTCCAGATTAGAAAGTTCAGGGTGGGGAGAATAGTTGACTATAAACAATAGTAAAATAAGCTTTTATTAGAAAGACCATCAGCTGCACTACAGCTTCACTAGAACCCACACCAAGCCCTACCACTTGAATGATTCACTAGCCACCATTCTAGGGTTTGACTCACCTTCTAAATCCTCCACTCATACTGCTGGGCTGCCCAGTGCTACTGAAGAGGTAGAAAGTCAAACCTATTTCACACATTAATTAATGGTGTATAATCTCAAATAGACTCACTGGCATTTAACAATCAAGATTTTATTCTTACTGATGTGTCATTTTTCACACAAGAATAGGAGACAGGGACTGAGCAGAGCATCCTCAAACTTTCCTCTTTACCTGATTTTCTATTTATTCTTTAAAGCCCAACTCAGCCCCTTCCTTCAAAAAAATCTTCCCTAATTCCCCTAATTAGTAAGGAGCTTTCCCTCTCAATACTTTGTTTATGCCCCTCTTTTATTCACGTACTCTATTTAATATTAGGGTTCTATCTATCTATCTATCTATCTATCTATCTATCTATCTATCTAACATATTCTACTGTACAGATACAAAGGTCTAGTGCTAAGTGTCAGCTATATCTGTGAATGCAAGATTTATGTTTCATTTACAGTATCTCTCTTTCTCAGTACTTGGCACAGTTCTTTCCATGAAGTGGGTGGTGTGGTTTGACTTGGTTTAGTTTAGTTTGATTCAGTCTAGTTTAATTTAGTTCAATTGAACTTGATCTCTGATTTCATTGGTATATGGAACTTTTTGCTTTCTTCCCTAGAAAGAAACTCCTACTAATGCTCATAAGCAACTGCTTTGCAACTTACTGTCTAAGACAGTTGTCTTAACCTGAATGGTTAGGGGGTTCATCTCAGATAACATAGCCTGTATATGTCAGAGGCAGGAAAGAATAAAGCCAGTCTTTCATGATTTTAAGACTGGCAGACTCTCTATCCACTACAACACTGTTTCTCCAAAGTAGCCATTTAATTAGTGAGGCTGAGAAGTTCCATTAGTATGAAGAACAGGAAAAATTTTGCAGTGACTTATGTTGAGTGTGAGATGTTAGCATTTCTGTCACAACCAAGTAATTGATATTTATGTTACAAATGTAGGTTGGTTTCCTTCCTAAAAGAGAAGGTTAAGGGACTTGAAGAAACAACTCTTCACGCTCCAAGTTGTCAGGGACAATGAAATCTGGGTGGCATAGCATATAGCTAACCAAGCCTAGAGTCAAGGGGACCTAGATTTAAATCCAGCCTCAGATATTTACTATCTGTGTGACCCTGACCAAGTCACTTACCCTCTATTTCCCTCAGTTTCCTCTTCTGTAAAAGAGGATGATAACACCTACCTCCTAGGGTTTTTGTGAGGATTAAATGAGATAATTGTAACATGCTTAGCACAGTGCCTGGCACATAGAAGGCGCTATACAAATGTTCCCTATTATTATTATTAATCTTTTAAAAAAAAAAAGAAAATGAGTTTCAATGGGGAAAAAATGAAACTGAAGTAGTAGAAGAGAAATAATCTCTCAGGGCACTGGAGGGTTGAAGAATATAACACAGAAGAGGAAGGGAAGGAAAAGAACCACTATGCACTTGGAGCTCACACACACACACACACACACACACACACACTCACTCACATGAGATTCTTCTCAAAAGGGCTGGACTAGGACTAGATGCTCTGAAAAGGTGACTGACTGCTAGTCTTCCCAGAAATGATAACATAGAGCCACAGAAGATTTCAGGTAAGAGACCAATCTGTAAGGTTCCGAGGGAGAAGAAAAGTGTGGGTATTGTTACTGACTCCCTGCTCAGAGCTCCTGAGGCAGCTCTTTGTCCAGCTGATCCTGTCAACAGAGACGTCTATTGTTTTCCCGAACACATATACTGGATATAACAGAGAACCTCGTTCCAAGATTTTAAAAATAGATAACTCCTACCCACTTCTAGTAACTCTCCTGAGCACAAATGATGTTGTCAGAAGAAATTTAGAAAATGTTTCCAAAGATTGTAGTTCACAAAAGAAATCAAAGACCATAAAGGCACAAGTGGCAAAGGATGCCGAAGAGAAAAATTATTTGGGTAGTGAATAGCTGGCTAGGAAGATAGTGTCTAAGAATAGGATTTGGCTTTCTGGGCCATAGCTTATGAATCTAACAAAGGCTATGGGAAGAATATATTTATCTGATGTCTTGAAAATCAAATCAAAAGGTGTTAAAAATTAAAGGGACAGAGGAAGGAAAGAAGCTGCTTATATATATCCACCAAAATAGATACCGTCAGAAGTAATTACAATGAAGTGAGATTAATAAGAAGTTTGTGAGACAAAATTGAAGAGCAAAGTCAATAGTAAAACCCATAACCCCAAAAGTCAAAAGTTTAGGGGGTAAGTAAAAGAGACTAGAGATTCTAATACAAGAAGTCAAATTGACCTCATAGGTATCATTTAGATTAGATGACTTGAAATCCATGATTGTAACATACTTCTGAATGTTTATACCTTATTCAAAAACAACAGGATATGCAAAAGGTGGGGTAAGGGAACAATGGAGTATAAAGGAAGGAAACAAACACTTATTAAGTACCTACTATGTTCCAGGTAACTGTGCTAAGCACTTTACAATTATTACCTCATTTGATCCTTCAACTCTGGTAGGCAGGTACTATTATAATTCCCATTTTACAACAGAAGAAACTGAGGTAGACTAAAGTTAAATGACTTGCTCATGGTTACACAACTAGAAAGTAACCAGTAAATAAATAGATATTATTAAATAACTGAGGTTAGACTTGAACTCAGCTCTTCCTGCCTCCAGGTCTAATTACTCCCTTCAGGATCAGGAAGCTTGTTTTGATGGCAACTATTCCCTCCCTTCTGTTATCCTTTATCTACTGTGCCATCAAACTACTTTAATTTCAATATTTTTCAGGGCGGCTAAGTGGTGCAGTGAATAGAGCACTGGCCCTGAAGTCAGGAGGACCTGAGTTCCAATAAGACCTCAGATACTTAACACAAAACTAGCCATGTGACCTTGGCCAAGTCACTTAACCCCAATTGCCCTGCCTTTCCCTCTCTGAAAAGCAAAATTAAAAAAAAAAAAGAATTTATTGTCTATTTTTCAAATTGTATGTAAATTTTTAAAATGAGCAGTTCTACATGCAAAATAGAACATGAAAAAAGGATTGTAAATGCATATATGTACCTCTATTCCATACTGCTTGCTTTAAAAAAAGTATAGAACAAATTCATTCAATCACTTTAAAAACTCTCCTACTTTGTCTGTACTTCTGTCTGAACTATGTGTATTCTGGTTCACTTTAAAGAAATATCTCAAGGGTCCTCCTCTTTTTTATTTTCTTCTTTTTTAGGAGGGAGGATCACCATATGCCTATTTAAGAACAGAAAGTAAAACAAAACGGAACAAAAACCTTGCAACAATAAGCATAGTCAAGCAAAACATACACATAGCAGCCATGTCCAAAAATGTAGATCTCATTGTACCCCTTGTGTCCATCACGTCTCTCCGGAGGTCGGTAACATGCTTCATCATGGGTTATCTGGAGATGTGGTTGTTCATTGCTTTGATTATAGTTCTTAAATATTAAAAGATGTTTTTTCTTTAAAGTGTTGTTGTCATTGTATGCATTTTTCTCCTGGTTTTGCTCTCTTCACTCTGCAATAATCTCTGATTCACGGGATTCTCTAAATCATCTCTTTCACTCTGTCTTAAAGAATAATAATATTCCATTACATTAAATAAATAAATTCCATTATTTTCATATAACATAGTTTATTCAGCTATTGCTCCCAGTGATCCCCCCCCTTCCCCCAGTTTCCAGTTCTTTTTCTTTAATTACTCTCTTCAGGATCAGGAAGTTTGTTTTAATTACAACTATTCCCTCCCTTCTATTATCTTTCCTCTTCCTCTCCACCCCCATCCTTTCCTGTTTCCCTGAACTTAATATATTTCTACACCAAACTGTGTACGTGTATGTGCGCAACCCTCCTTTGTTCATTTAAGATTAAAAATGAGATTTATATGATGTCAAATCCACTCTCTCTTCCTTCATGTTTATATACTCATTTTTCTCAAGCACACCAGTTATGAGAAATAGTAAGTCCTATACCTTTCATCCTTGTTTCTCACTAGCATATTCCTTTTCCCTTCCTTTAGTCTTTCCCCTCTTAAAACTGTCAGAACACAACCCATGCTCAATATACGCCCCAGGTTTTCTATCTTATTTAACTCAATACCTGTGGAAGATAGTAAGGTTCTAGGAGAACACTATTGTAATGATGATCAACTGGGAAAGACTTAGCTACCCTGATGGAAACAGTGATCTAAGACCAAAGCCTCAGGATGGAAAATGCCATCCACCTCCAGAGAGAGAAATGATGAACTCTGAGTGCAGATTGAAATATACTTTTTTCATTTTCTTTTTCTTGTAACATGGTTCATATGGAAGTATGTTTTGCATGACTCTATAAGCATAATTGATATCATGTTACTTTTCTTCTCAATAAGCAGGAGAGGGGCAGAGGGAGGAAAAGTATTAGGAACTCAAAAATGAAAAAAAAGTTAAACTAAATAAAGTATATTTTTTAAAAAGAAGATATTAAGTTTCTAAAATGACACTTTTTCCTTCTGGCCTTATCTCAATGTTAGCCTTTCGACATCATCCACAATCCTTGTGCTCAAATAAATTTACTCTTCTAGATTTCTCTTGAATCTTGTGCTGTCTTTTACATTTCTTTTTCAAGTCTAGTCTTTTCATCTGGAATGTTTGAAAGTCCTCTATTACCAATGACATCATGGGATGATGTCTTGACTTGCATATGAATCGGACTTAGGTGAGGCAGAGTTGCATAAAGTCCTCAGCTTCACTGTCTCCTCCAGTCATTGAAGCCCAGGGACAACACAAAAGTAAAGATGATTGGTGATGGTCTGGAATGCAATGGATGGCCATGGTGTCTTTGATGCCTGAGCAAGCACTAAGTGCTTCACAGCACTTGCTTCAACCACATTCATGGCTGTTGGAACAAATTGTTCTCATCACCCTACTCCCCAAGGGAAAGTTTCCACACAATTGGGGTAGACATCCCCAACTCACCAACAGATTTTAGGTTTATTAGTTACCCCCAACTTGATTCAACCTGTCTGCCAAAACTGTTTACTGGGATGTGGCCACTGTGCATGCTACATCTTCTCAGAGCCACAAACGAGAGTGAGGTTGAAGGTAGAGGTGGATGAGCAGCCCCTGAAAAGGGCTCAGCAAGCCCTCACACCAGAGTTGTTAGCCCTCCCTGAATAGCCCATACACATAAAGGTATGCTTCCGTTTCTAAGTTTAATCAACTTTAATAAATGGCTCCAAAGAAGCCAGGAGGCAGAGGCTAGGTGGACAAATTGCAGAATGTCTGCTAATCTTATTCATATGGGATATCAGAATCCCTTAATGTTCAAATTTATAATTATTAAGTGTGTTTTTCCTTCTATAAAATCCTGTTATATTATTGTTTAAATAAACGTGTAAAAATTGCAAAAAATTTGTAAAAGCTAGTTGCTTGTTACATTCTAATTACTGTCTCTACACCTTCCCAGTCTACACACCAGATGGATCATGTGTATGTATGTATTTGTGTGTGTGAAAGAGAGAAAGAATGAACTCTAGATGTCCGAAAATCTGAAACTTGTTTTACCTCAAGCAATCATACCCTCATCACAACCCTCAGACACAAATATGAGCCCTGCCCCTCCTTTGCCCAGGCCAGGTCTAGATTCCTTGATTTTTCTACTAATTTTTCTACTTTTCTTGTCCAAGGAAGATTCAGAGGCTATTCTTCCTCCTCATCCACACTTATGGCAAGGGGATTCCACTAAATATGAGTGGAAAGGCCCTCTTTCTCTCCAGAAATATGAAATTGCCCAGAATGTGAAACAACAGATGGCTTTGAGGTTCTGCCCCACCTCAGCTCAACTCAGGAAAGCAGGGCACGGCTTGGCTGCGCTTGGCTCCCCATGGCATGGCTCTGCACAGCTTGGCTCTGCAGGGTACAACTCAGCTGTGCATGGGCTCAGGTCTACATGGCAGGGCCCTTCATAGCATAGCTCGACTCAGCTCTGCACAGCACCCCTGGGCCCTGCACTGCACAATTCAGCCTTACAAGGCATGGCCCTGCATGGCTTGGCTTGGGTGTATATGGCAGGGCTCTGTGTGGCACAGCTTTGGGCAGCATGGTTAGCCTCTGCACGGCACAGCTAGACCCTGTGAGGCTCAGCCCTGCATGGCACAGTCCGGCTCAGCACAGCACGGCTTGGCATGGCTCAGCTCAGCACAGCACAGCACAGCATGGCCTTGCACAGCTTGGCTTGGCCCTGCACGGAAGGGTCCTGCATAGGTTGGCTCAGCTCTGCACAGCATCATGTGTGTACCCCAAAAACTATGTGCAACAGAAATCCTTACCCAAATAATACTCGTGGGCTTCTCAAGGTAGGAAGCAAAAAAGAATGGTATATTACAGTCTCGAGAAAGGGCCACCCTTCTGACAAATGGTCAGGGAGGAGAAGCAATTTGCAAAAGGAAATGGCACAGTTATAAAGCCCTAACAAGGAATTCTCCCCCACTCCCTCCTGACCCTTTTCTTCCATTGGCTGGAAGTTAGGTATACAATCTAAGCGTGGCAATCTACCTCAAGTACTAGAACAAGGAAACAGTAGACCACCCAATGTACATTTGAGAAAGCACTTCTGTCCTTATTTGGCATATCTTATGCTGAGGTGTCACTGAGGAGAGGGGGGACTCTCCAACACTCTGAGTCCTTGTAAATCATGTGATTTCCAGGGAAGGGGAACTTGGGCCTGTTTCCCATGAAAAGCCTTACTAGATTTTAGACTATAGTCTGAGAAGTTTTCGCTTCTCCCACTCGACCGGATCAGGTGTGCATGGCAGGGCTCTGCGCTCCATGGCTCAACTCTGCATGGCAAGGCTCTGTAAGGCATGGCTAGCCTCCACACAGCTCAGCTCAGCTTAACTCTGCTTGGGCTGTGCTGCGCTGCACTGGGAGTCTCTAGCTCCCTACTCCCAGCCGCAGGTGGGAAACAACAAAAAGTGACGGGGTTCCAGCACTCCAGTACCCCTCGACCTTATCCACAGGTAACCTGCCAGCCCCAGGTTACCCAACATCCTGTGCAAATAGCTGGGGCTGTGAGTGGATGCTGGAGCTGCAGAAACTCAGCTGACGCAGGCTTCTGTGCTGAGAGAGGAGAAGATGCAACATTTGTAAAGCTTCACAAACCCTCTGGCTGTACTGTCCCCACCTGTCCCCAGCCCCCCAGATGGAGATAAACCTTTTTTTATGTTTCATATCTTTGGGTGTGGGTTTGAAGCACCCCCCCCCCCCAAGTATTTAAAACCTCTAGAAACCTATGATTTGATATTCGATGATTGGGCAACACTTTCACTGTGAATATTAAAAGGTTACATTCAATTCAAGGGCTTAACAAAACATACTATCTTCTGCAGAAATCCTGTACACAGAAATCCCATGGAGAGTCTGCAGAAACAGAGGGTAACATTCTTGAGGGTGCTGGACCCTGCTTTAACTTCACTTATAAGACAACTCCAAAAGACTCATGATGGAAAGGGATATCCACATCCAGAGAAAAGAACTATAGAATCTGAATGCAGATTGGAGCAAAACTACTTGCTCTCTCTTTTGTGTTTAGTTTTGTTTCGTTCTTTCTTTCTCGGTGTTCATTCCATTGGTTATAATTCTTTACAAGTTGACTAAAGTTTAATGCAAAGGTATTTGTAGAACCTATATTGAATTGCATGCTGCCATGGAGGGGGAAAGAGGGGGGTGGAGAGGGAGAGGGTGAAAATTTGGAACTCAAGGGATTGTGGAACTGAATGTTGTAAACTAAAAGTAAATAAATTTTAAAAAGAAAAGAAAACCAAGATTTAGAGAGTTTAAGTGATTAGCTCAAGACCACATAATTAGTAAGTGGCAAAGCCAGGATTTAACCCTAGATCCTCTTAACTCCACATCCAGCAGTTTCCACTGCATACTCACAATGGCTGGAGAGCCTGAGATACTCCCAATTCATTTTCACAACTAGACCCAGTATGAGAACCGGGAAACCCAGACACACCACTGTGAGAGACAAAACTATAACTACTGACACTACTGAAAGAAAAAGAGGGAAAGAATGAAAGAGAGAGAGAGAGAGAGAGAGAGAGAGAGAGAGAGAGAGAGAGAAGGATTTAATAAAGACTGGAGATATTAATCAGAATGAGTGTCTTTTATTAAGAAAAAAAAAGAAAGAGAAATACAGAGATAAAAATCAGAGTGTGGGAGGGAGTTCGGGTCTAATCATTGAAGCTTCCAGGAGTGGCAAGGTGATAAGGTGTAACATTTCTAATCAAAACGTTCTTTGAAAGGACAACTCCAACAACTTTTAGGTTCCGCCGGATGCTCTGTCCCAGCTTGCTAGCTTTTGGAGGTATTTATCTAAGAGACGTATGTTTTTCAATGGGTTTTAACATTATTATAAACTGTCTAATAGACATGAACAGGAGTCAGGAAGACCTAAGTTCAAATCCAGTCTCAGACATTTACTAGCTTTGTGACCCTGGGCAAGTCACTCGACCCTGTTTGCCTCAATTTCCTCAACTATAAAATGAGCTGGAGAAGTAAATAGCAAACCACTCCAGTATCTTTGCCAAGGAAACTCCAAATTGGGTCATGAAGAGTCAAACAGGAGTGAAATGAACAACAATAACAACAATAGACATTTGGTAATGGGAAACCAGAGCTCCAGGGAGAGACTAGGACTATATATTAGATCTAGGGTCATCAGCATAGAAGTGATCATTTAATCCTTGTGAGCTGATGAGGAGAGAGAGACAGAGACAGAGACAGAAACTGAGACAGAGACAGAGACAGAGAAGAAAGATGAGGGTAGAGGCTTGGGTACAGCCACAGTTAGTGGACACAATACAAAGAATACATTCAGCCAAGGTGATTGTAAAGGTAGCAAGAGAACTAAGAATGAACAGTATCATGAAAACTCAGTGGAGAGTATTCAGAAGCCAAGGGTGTTCAACTTCAAAAGGTGCTGCTTTTAGGTCCAGAAAGTGGAGAATTGAGAAATGACCAAAGGATTTGATAATTAAGGTATCATTGATGTCTTTGAAGAGATTGAATTTAGTTTAATGTTAAAGTTAGAGACGTAATTATAAAGCATTGAAAAGTGAAATGAGAGAAAGTGAAGTAAAGTTTTTTGTTTTGTTTTGTTTTCCTCCCAGGCATTTGGCAATGTGAACGGCAGAAATATGGTATGATAGCAAGGAGATGATACAATCCAGTGAAGTTGTTTTTGTTTTTTTGTTTGTTTGTTTGTTTTAGATTGAGGGAGATCTGGATATGTTTATAGGAAACAGGAGGATATGTATATGTGTACCTGTGTATGGAGGCATATTGGGCTTCTTTTTTTTTTCATTTAACAAAAATCTATTTTCTCTCTTGCCCACCTCTCCTTGGGAGGAAAAATTCATTGTAAGCAAAACAGACTTCCACAAAAGCCACATCTACTCTCTCAAGAGGTAGGCAGCATACTTCATCTGTAGTCCTGTGGAATTGTTATTGGTCAGTGAATTAATAGGAATTCTTAAGTCTTTTGAAGTTTCTTTTTTTCATAATGTTATTATACAGATTTTTATCCTGGTTCTGCTCATTTCACTCTACATCAGTTAACATATCTTCTCTTATTTCTCTAGAACTTCACCTTTCATCCTTCCTTAAAGCATCTTAGTATTCCATTCATATAATTTGTTTAACTATTCATCAATTATAGGTACCTCTTTAGTTTTCAGTTCTTTGCCACTACAAAGAGAGTTGCTTCAAAAATTTTTGTATATATTTTCCTCTGTCTCTGATATGTTTGGAGTATAGATCTAGTAATGATCCAGTAGAGCTGGATCAATGGGTCTGCAGAGTTTATTAATTTTGGGGGGCATAATCCCAAATTGCTTTCCAGAATGGTGGGACCAAGTCATAGCTCCATCAACAGTGCATCGATGTACCTTTTCTTTTTTCATAGGCGCTCCAACATTCACAATTTTTCTTTTTTATCAACTTTGATCATCTGATGTGTTTGAAGTAGAATCCTGGGGCTGCTTTAATTTGCATTTCTTTAATTATTAGTGATTTGGACTTTTTATGTAGCTATTCATTGATAGCTTGGATTTTTTCTTTTGAAAACTTTTATTTATATTATTTGATCATTTATCAATTACAGAATGACTTTTAGTCTTATAAATTTGAATCCATTCCTTATATGTCTTATAAATGAAACTATTAGAGAAACTTACTGCAAAGAACTTTTCCTCAGTAACCTGCTTCCTTTTAAATGTTTAGTTATATTGCTTTTGTTTGTGCAATTTATATATATATATAATCAACACTGTCTATTTTATGCTCTATTGCTCTTGATCCACTTTTTGTCTATGGATTATTCTATTCATAGATCTGAAAAGAAATTTCTTTCTTGCTTCTCTAATTTATGCTACCAGTCTTTAGGTCTAAGTTCATTTGGAGCTTGTCTTGCTATACCATATGAGATATTCACCTGTATCTAGTTTCTGCCAGACGACTTTCCAATTTTATTAGTAGTTTTTGTTGAATAGTGAGTTCTTATACCAATGGCTGAGATATTGGGCTTTATCAAATGCTAGGCTACTGTGCCTCTTTGTTTTTATATATTGTATTCCTAATCTGTTCTACTTTGGGTTTCCAGGAGGGGAAGTATGGTGGAGAGAAACATGTGGTGGTTGAACACCAATGGAAGGAGAAATAGAAATTAATATTTTGTCACTGGGATTTATTATAGACCAACTACTAAGAGAGAAAATAGATGAATTCAGAAAACATCATAAGCCTGGCATAGGGGCATGATATTGAAGTCATAAGAGACTCCAATTATCTTCTAGGACTCTGTCTCTGACAAAAGCAGAGAAGTGTTTTAATCTGATTCTTACTAATAGGGATAAATTTATTACTGGGATAGAGGTAAAGGGAACCTGGGAGGAAGTACCCTCTGTCTCCTAGAATTAATAGAGGAGATAAAAGCCAGGCAGAGTCTCACATACACCCTAAAATTTGGAAGAACATATTTCAAAAGTTGAGAGGAACAATAGGCAGGATCCCTAGGACTAAAATTGTATAGGGGTAATCAATCCAGGAGAAATGGGAAGCTCTTAAGAATGAAACTTTGAAGATGCAAAAGGAAGCAATTCCAAAGATATAAATATATAAAAATATAGAAGTATTGATGTAGATATACAGAGAATTATCTAACCAATGTAGATTTTTAAAAAGATATGTACATGTTACAGGAATAGGCACATGCACAGAGTGCCTTTAATGGTATTACCTCTCATGGAGAAGTTAGAAAACCAATTTATAGGAGAGTCATGATGACTTGAAATTGAAGTGCCTTGGAGAGACTTGAGCATGCCTGGATATTCGATAACTTGTTCTGATTTGCTAACTTTGTGGTTAGGAGATGTCTTTGTGGTTGATTGGGTAGCTAGAACTAAATCTTCCAAAAGGTTGTAGTGACCACAGCCTCAGCCATTTTCTCTTCGGCTCCTCTCTTGATTTGATTCTTTTGTTGAAAGTGTCTGTGAGAAACAAATCTATGACAAAAGAGACCTTGGGCCTTCCATACTGAAACCAGGCTGTTGCCTAGTGAAATGGGCCTCTGTCCTTTTGCCTCTGCATGTTTTTTTTTTTCCATTTTAGATGAAGAAATTAGAGAAAACTCTGTGAGTTTTGAAAAGAGAGAAAGATTATGAGTATCCTGACATCTGAGAGTCTGGGTTTTGTAGCAAGCTTAGCACCAATGCCTCAAGGAACACGTTGTTATCTTTGTGAGTGATCTTTAAGACTCATCCAAGCAATAACTGAAATGAGGACTTATCCAATAGCTATGTCACATTTGGACATGAACTTGGTGAGATCAAAATTATGAGCTTAAGAATGAGTCCATTCTTCCTAGAGGTTGAAGTAGTGTAGGGAAGATTGTGCTCCTGAGGTGCTAGGGGAAATATATGCTATATTTCTGAAGTAAATATCCCTTTGCAAAAGGTAATTGATGTTAAGTGGTTAAATAGAATTGAGTACTAGTCATTGGCAAGTTAACAATGAGGAGAATACGACTAGTAGGGGCTTGAGCTGATAGCATTAAAAAGAGATTCCCAAACTCTTCAAGGTAATCCCTGAAGCCCTGATGAGGAAATGTATCAGGCTTTGTTCAAAGAGAATGAAATACTTCACAATCTCCCATTCCCTACAAATAAAAACAAACAAACAAGCAGACAAACAAAAAAATAGAACCAGAATCAGGGAAAGTAACGAGATAAATATGAAAGTTTGGCAGAGTCCTGTAAAAATAGTATCAGGAATGGTAAAGCTCATAATGAGCTAAAACTGTCATGGAAAGCTAAGAACAACAATAAAATGTTCCCCTTCACCCTATCTTGGGCATTGTTTAGGCAAACATGAGGATCAAAGAAAGGGGCAGAACCACTGCTTGAAGGTGAGAGAGTGGGGTAGGGGAGAAAGGAGAGCTGTGTTGGTGGTTGTAAATGGCATGATGACAACTGACCACAAGGAGAAGAGAGAACTGTTCAGTTCTTTGTTTTTGTTTTCTCTGCTAAGGAGAATAAGTTCACTGAAAGTGACAGAATAAAAGTGGGTAACAAGCAACTGATACCTAAGAGGAGTATGGAGATAGGAAGAAATCACCTAGTTGCTCTTGATGACTTCAAGTCACCTAGTTCAGACAAATTGCAGTTATCCCTTCCACACATCATGGCTTTGATATATTGTGGATTGGCATAAAATATTGAATGGGAATTTTGGGGGAGTCTTGCTGAAACCACAGACAACACTAATAGATGACAGAAAAAAGTTTAGAAACTCAGAAATGTCTAACATGTGTATAGTATAGTATAATATCAACATATTTTATCATTTAATACCATAATAATTCAGACTTCTGTGGTATGAAGGGAGAGCCAAAAATTTTATATGGATTTTCTAGATCACAGGAGCATTCATCCCTGATGTACCCCCTTCCTCCCCAGCAATGTGGAAGGGATAAGTGTATAACCTCAGGACTGAAACAATGATGCATATGATGCTGAGTTGTGGTGAGTGATATGGAATGTGATTAGATTTGTTCCTTTTGGCCCCAGAAGGCAAAACTAAGAGTAGTGGAGGGAAGCTATGAGGAAGCACAATTGAGTCTTCATATGAGGAAACATTTCTTAATAATTAGAGCTATCTCAAAATGGAATGGTCTGCCTCAGGAGGTGGTGGGTTCCTATTTACTAAAGGTCACAAAACTGAAGCTAAATAAACATTTATCATGCTGTCATTGGGATTCCTTTGAGGGTATGGGTTGGACTAGGCAGCTATACAGTCCCTTCCAATCTAAAAATTCTGTGTCAAAAATTAACTCAGAGCACTAGCATTTCAACTTAATCAAGATTTTTTCTTATTTCTTGAACAAAGGAGAAGTCAGACTACTGGTCTGCTAACTGGGTGCCATGACTGAACTCTGCATGTGAGTCAAGTATAGTTGGGCAATTTGTAATCTTTTGAGAATACAGAAAAGTCAAATGAAGTTGATGCAAAGTGATGTGGGAGAGGGAGGTACAAAGAAGGTGATTGAAGGAGGTATATAAAATAAACATAAATTATGCTTTTTTAATTTTTGAGAATAGGTTATATGGCAATGGATAATTGATTATATAGCATGTTGAGATGGTGCTTTTCATTGTTCTACTAAAGGACAGCAAAGGTTCCCATGAGAACAAAAATACTTCATAATCTCTCAGGGTAATAATATTCATCATACCTATAATCCTTTACAGTATTAAGTTCTTTAGAAGAACAACAAAATAATACAGGCCTGAAGCTCCAATTCCATATACAATTCTATGAAGATTTAATTGTTTGAGCAGAATTATAACTGAGTTACATACTATTTTAAAGTTTACGAAGAACTTAATATATATTATATTCTAGCCTCACAACAACCAAATGAGGTGAGTACTATAATTATTACTATTATTCCTCCTTTGTAAACAAGAAAATAGACTTGGAGAGATTAAGAGATTTGCCCAAGGTCACATGACTAGATTTTGGAGGTGAAATTCAAACCCAAACCTAACACTAACCCCAACATTTTATCAATTGTGCCATGTTGAATGTTAATCAAATAAATCCAAGTCAGTGCTATCAGGAAAGTCTTCTGTTCTTACAGCTAAGTGGCATGGTGGATAGAGTACTAGGTCTGGAGTTAGGAAGACTAAATTTAAATTTGGCCTTACATACTTAATCACTGTATGATCCTGGGCAAATCACTTAAACTCTTTACCTCAGTTTCTTCAACTCTAAAATGGGAATAATACTAGTATCTACCTCTTAGGATGATTGTGAGGATCAAATAAGATAATATTTGTAAAGCACTTAACACAGTACCTGACACACGGCAAGCATGTAATAATTGCATGTTTCCTTCCTTGATAACCTATAAAATATTCTTTTTTTTTTTCTTTTGGAGGGAGGAAGGCAGAGCAATTGGGGTTAAGTGACTTGCCCAAGGTCCTCTAAAATATTCTTAACAAAGTATCACCTTCTATAACCTAATTTGTTGGAAAAGAATGTTCCTGTTCCTCTTTACAGCTCTCTAACTACAATATAATCTGCGACCTTCAAGTTGGGTAAGGACTATTACTAGTCTCTCCATAACGATTAGCTTCCTAAAAGCTGAATAAATCATTCACAACTTGTGGACTCACCTTCACTGGCAAAGATAATCAAAAGCTTATAGTCTAAGGGAGTGGTTGAAATTACCCCACTCTATTTAACCCTTGAACATTTATCATGTGGGAAGATCTTAGCCCAGACACATTTATCAAGGAGAACACATCTCAATCAATCAGAGACTTTAAGTATGTAAAGTCTTTGAAAATCATTAAATGAACTGCCATGAAATTTACAGGAAGTCTGTTCTGATTAAGTGGTGAACTTAGTAAGACACTGTGTGGCCATACACAAAAAACCAGGGACTTATTCAGAATCTAAGATACTTGAGAAAATGGACAGAGTACTTCAGTTAAATCCCTGAGAAGATTTGGTTGGGAGCAGCAGAACTCTGGACTTTGGTCTTTGTATCCTCCCCCAACTCCTTGATTGGAAGACCTTTTAAACTTTGGAAATTCATAGAGCTTCCTATCTTCCCACTGGAATCCTAGCAGGATCCCAGAAGCAGCTAAAGGTAGTTTTCATATCAGGAGCTAAGGACAGATTGAATGGTAAATATTACAGCATTTAAATACTTCACCTTACCTAAGGGGAACATCTTGAGAATAATGAGAAGGATGATGATGATGATCTTGAAAAAGCTATAATTATCCCCATTTTCTTTTTTTTAATTTTTCTTTTTTCTTATTTTTTTCTTTATTAATTTGTTTGTTTACTTTTAGTTTACAAGATTCAGTCCCCAATCCCTTGAGTTTCAAATTTTCTTCCCCTTCTCTCCTCTTCTCCCCACCATGGCGGTATGCTATCAAGTATAGAATCTGCAAATACTTTCACATTAGGCATTAGTCAGGTTGTAAAGAAGGATTGTAACTGAAGGAATGAACAATGGGAAAGAGGAAACAAAACCAAACAAGAAAAAGAAAGAGAGCAGTAGTTTGCTTCAGTCTGCATTCAAACTCTGTTCTTTCTAGATCTTTCTCTGAATGTAGACATCTCCTTCCATCATGAGTCTTTTGGAATTGTCTTATAACCTTGCATTGCTGAGAAGAGTTCAGTCTATCAAAGTTGGTTGTCACACATATGTTGTGTTTGAATTACCCCCATTTTCTACATGTAATCTAAGTTTGAGTTCACTTAATTGTGGACTCTGAATTTACTTGTGGGAGAGGGTGCCACTGACCTTGTGGTGGATGTTTTGTGTCAACTGTTTTTAGTATACCATTTTAGTGATAACTCTTCCTAAAAGCTAATAATTTTAACTGATGTTCATGACAAGAAGGCTACCAGAGGGGACTTGTGGACTATAGCTTTAGAACAAAACATTCCTCAAACCTTCAGGACTAATCATAGAGAGCTAAGAGGACATAGTAACCATGCTCTGGGGACTTGTGTGAGTTGGGATAATCACCCTAATGTATGTGCTACAACTGTAAAACATTTTGTTGTTCTTAAGGGGGTGTGGAATATTAGGACTGTTGCTAATTTGATAAAACTATGTAAGTAGCATTCGGCTAGGTAGACACAGACCTTGACTGTGCCTAGGTCTCTTCTGAGCTTAAGTTGGATGGATATACTAAAGGACTTTTAGAGCAGTGTTTTGAAAAGCCCAGCCTCACTGATTGTCAGCATTCCATAATTGTTCCTCTTAAGTAGCCCAGACTTGGACCAAATGAGGCCCTTTAGGAGAAAGCCTGAAGTTTTGTGAGTGTCCCAGATCTAACTTATTCACCAGGAATCCCTGGAATATCCCTCAATTAGGAGCTCCCTTGAATCCATATTGATAATATATCTGTAAATATTCCTGAACTCATCAGCAAAACATTTAAGTGCCTGATTATAATATTTTGTTAGGTTTTACATATGGAAAATTACACTGTGGTCTGTTCTATAAGAGCTTCTGACCAATGATACCGATGTGTATGTACATACAAAGGACATAAAACAATGAGATGAAAATAGTACGCCAAGATATAAAATAGATGTAAAATAGTTATATCACACACAGATCAGGAGTAAATGAATTTTAGGGTTGGAGAGTAAAGTTATGTGCATATCAGAAGTAGAAACTAAAGAGAATAGCTTTGACAATTCTATGCCTAAATAGGTGATTCGAAGTTAACTACCTTTTGATTAAACCCAAGTTTCCTAGAGTAGAAACTTACTGAGACACAAGGCTGTAAGCTATAAACACTCTAACTTAGTGGTAAAGTATCACATTCATAGAGAATGTTTTATTGAAAGTTGGTATCTTAAGGTGAAACAACAAAAACCATTTGATAATGATCCAGTAAAGTGTGATCTACTTAACAAATATTTGCCAAGTGAATGAATGATCTTCGGGGATTACTCCTCCTTACCAATCATCCTGCAATAACTTGGCTAGAGAACGAAAGGGATATCTGACCGTTCAGTCTGCTCCCCTTTCCTCTGCCCATCTTCTACTTATTCATGTAGTTAAGATTCTTACCCCTTTGTTATGTCTTTACAGTCTAAATTTATTTTTTATTATCACAGATTATAGCTGGAAAGAACCTTAGGAGTCATCTGGGTCAACCTTCTCATTGAATAGATCAGGAAACAGCTTCAGAGAAGTTAAGTGGCTTGCCCATGTTCACAGGCAATAAGTAGTAGAGCTAGATTTTGAAATCAGGTCTTCTGGGTTCTAACTTTTTTCACTCAGAACTCTGAGTGATGTGCAGCATTTAACAAACTAGTATAATTGATTTAGATGACATGTAAGAAAATATTTTGTCTTGCAGTAAGCTGTGAAGTTGACAGCTTAATGGTTTGGGCAAAAGAAGTTTAGATTGGAGTTCTGTAGTTTGCTAATTAGATTATCTATTCTAAAATGACCTGGGATATAAAACCATGAAACCATTGAGAGAGAATAATACTGTGTTTTGCTTTGTTTTGTTTTTGGCAAAAGAGAAAGTTTAGGAATTATTTAGAGAAAGTATGAGAAGAGAAAGGTATGGTCAAGTAGCTTTCTCCCAGGTACACAACATAGAAAGCACTAAACCAAAATGAAATTTAATCTGAATTCAACTTTCAATCCCAACCTATTGGCTCAAACTTGCTCTCAGATGTTGAGCTGCTTAACAATCTAGTAGTCTTATGGGAGCAGGAGATACTATACAAGAAGATACCATTTGAAAAAGCATTGATGCTCAATGGTTTATAATATTGAGTTACTTAGTTTTATCCTGAGGATTGGCTATTGGTCTTCATTCTACATTACCTTGTCTGAAATAGGGGATAGGGTGTGAACCTGAGATATATACCTGAGGAAACTCCCTCTACCTACGCAGGTCAGCAATTCCTTTGTAATTTATAGTCTGAGTTTCCTAGAGTACCTAGAAATTAAGTGACTTGCCCCAGGGTCTCTTGACTTCAGAACCAACATTCTTTCCGGTTGTACCGTGTTGGAAAGGACTTTGTGGGACTAGATGGAATTAAAGAACATGGTGGCAATGCAGGAAGGGGAAAAAGACTGAAGGAAAGGGGGAGATGGTGAGGAAGGGAGGGAGGAGGAAACAAAGAGTAAGCTATATTCCTAAAGCTGTAATTGCAGCTGTTTGTCAAACAGGATTCTGACTAACCACCCATCACAGTACAGTAAAGCTTTCTTTGCCAACTATGGAAATAAAAGTGACATAACAAGTACTACTGAATGGCCACCATTGGTCAAAAGCAACCTGCAGGGGGAGAGAGGCAAAATCCTTTGTGTTTAAACACAGATTTAGTAATAAGCTGTTAAATGTATGGTGAACGGAGCTATCCTTGATCTAGCCTATGGGTGTGTAGTGGACAGTGCAGTTAATTTCTTCATGTCTCTTGTTGATTTTACACTAGTTATGGAAATTAAAAAAAAGATCAGCTACCCAACAGAAGAATAAGTCTAGGTTTAAAATTCGAGATGAAAAAATTTTCCCTAAAAAGTGCTTTTTTTAAAAAAAACAGTTTCATTGTATAATTTGGTAATAATTAAAAACAGCTTTTGCTCACTCTCTGCACTCCAAGAGATGAAATTTCAATTGTTCACTATCAGTTTTTAAATGTCTCAATGGTGTCCTTCCTCTGATCTTCCTGTGTCCTCTGTTAGCAGAAAATTACTGACAGCAGCATCCTCCCTTTGCCCAATTCTGCTCTCTTATCATCACAATCAATGTCTGGCTATCTCTTCAACCCCGCCTTCCTGTTCTACAAGGGAAATTGAAAGGAGTCAGGGATAGTCAGCATAAGCTTAGCCCAGGCCTCACCCCCATGATATATTTAATTTTCCTCTTGCATTATTTATGTCCACCCTTTCCTTTATTGTTTTGTGGGCAGGCAACTAAGAAGAGGAAAGAGGGCTGCTACTGGCCCTGAAGTAGCAGGTACTGTCTCCCTGCAGTTTCTTTTCTATATTTCTCCTTTTTCTATTTGTTCCATATTCTACATCACCAACAATACCAAGCCCACACCAACCTGATGCTTCCACTCACTCCAAGTTATTGAGATTACGTACTTTATCACATTTTTGGTTATTGCTGAGTGGTTTCAGTCTTGTCCAACTCTCCAAGCTCCCATTTGGGGTTTTCTTGGCAAAGATACTGGAGAGGTATGCCTTTTCCTTCTCCAGCTTATTTTACAGGTGAGGAACTGAGGTAAATTGGGTTAAATGACTTTGCCTGGGGTCACGCAGCTAGTATTTGAGGCCAAATTTGAACTTAGGTCCTCCTGACTCCAGGGCCATCACTCTATTCAACTGTGCCACCTAGCTGCCCATATTTTCTATTTTTTCCCCCCCAAAATACCCAGTCTATGTCTCTCACCCCTACATCAGTATTAGCAGCTAAAAAAATTCATCGAGCCTATCTGATCCTTGAATTTGGGAGCTAAGAGTCAAGCATTCACCTCTATCTCATCCTACCTGCCATTATTCTAATACCTTACACTTCAACCTCCTCCTCACCTTACTCAAACATCTGTAATCCCCAGATCCTCTCCTTGGCTCACTTTCACTAGGTATTTTGTCTCAGTCCTGCCCACAGCCCCATTTCCCTTTATTTCCATATTCCCCAAGTCACAGAACCATAGATTTAGAGCTGGAAGCCACTCCATCTCACCAAGGTCCAACTTTGCTCTGCTCTTCTTCACCCCAACGTTACCCCTTGTGTGTGTTCAGTTGAGTCTGACTGCCAGGGTTTGGGGTTTTCTTAGCAATGACACTGGAGTGGTCTGCTATTTCCTTCTCTAGCTCGTTTGGAGGAAATGAGGAAACTGAGGCAAACAGAGTTAAGTGACTTGCCCAGGATCATATAGCTAGCAAGTGTCTGAAGCCAGATTTGAATTCAGGAAGATGAGTCTTCTTGACTTCAGCCTCTGCCCAGCTTTGTCGCCAACCACACCTCCCACATCTTTTTCAACTCCACTCTTGCCTTCATCCATTTTCCCCCTCACTCTGACCCACATCCCCAGACCCGATCCCAGTCACTCGCATCCCTCCCGGGTGTCTTCCAGAATGCCCCATCCCCCATTCCCCCTCGCGAAGGTCTTTTCCCCTCCCCCTCTCCTGGCCTCTTCCTTCCCCCTCCCCCCCCCCCCCCCCGCAGCTGTAGGAGGAGGGAGCCTAGGGGCAGGGGCGGAGGCGGGGGCGGGGGCAGGCCAGGGGGAGGGCGCTCCTCCGGCTCCCCGCTGGCCCGCTCCCGGCTGGCCCCCTCCCGCAGCCCCCGCTCGCTCGCGGTGCAGTCTGGGCGAACATGGCCGCTTCCTGTCTGCGGCGGGGCTGGGAGGCTCGGGGCTGACCGCCGTTCCTCCTGTCGGCTGCTGCTGCCGCCGCCCAGCCTAGCACTCGGCCCGGCCGCACCATGGAGAAGAGCTCCAGCTGCGAGAGCCTGGGCTCCCAGCCCGCGGCAGCGCGGCCGCCCAGCGTGGACTCGCTGTCCAGGTAAGCGGGCGAGCCCGGCTCTGGGAGGGGGGAGGCAGGAGGCGGGGGCCGCCCGGCTGGCCCCTCTGTGCCCCGAGCCCTGGCCCTGCCCGGCTGCCTGCGGCTCCTGCGCCGCGGGCCCGGCTCCGGCCCCACCCGGGCGTCCTGGGCTTTGCCCGCCTCCCTCTTCCCCGGGCTGCTTCATCCTTTCCCATACCCTGGCAGGGACCCTCAAATGGCATCCTGGGCATTTTACACATCACATAAGCGATTCCGTTCCTACTTTCCCATCCTTTTCCTCCCTCCTTCATGCCTTTCCCATCCCTTTCCTCCCTCCTTCATTCCTACTTTCCCATCCCTTTCCTCCCTCCTTCATACCTTCTTTCTCTTCCCTTTCCTCCCTCCTTCATTCCTACTTTCCTATCCCTTCCCTCCCTCCTTCATGCCTTCTTTCTCATCCTTTCCTCCCTCCTTCATTCCTACTTTCCCATCCCTTTCCTCCCTCCTTCATACTTTCTTTCTCTTCCCTTTCCTCCCTCCTTCATTCCTACTTTCCCATCCCTTTCCTCCCTTCTTCATTCCTGCATTCCCATACCTTTCCTACCTCCTTCATGCCTTCTTTCCCATCCCTTTCCTCCCTCCTTCATTCCTACTTTCTCATCCCTTTCCGCCTTCTTTCATTGCCTTTTCCTCTGTCTGCCCCTTCCTCCTCCTCGTGCTCTCCCTAGAAACTCTATCCCCAGCTTCTGTTAAGGGTTGCCGTGGAAACGCCCGTACTCTTTTCTCTTCTAACTCCCCAGACCAAAACTCAGGTTCTGGGATTCCTGGGCAGCCCTTATCTCTGAGGGAGTGAATGGAGAATGGAAATCCCCTTGGAGAATGTATCAGGTAGGCCAAATGAGAGGGCATTTTTCTTGCCCTCTGCCCCCATCTCTTCAGTTTTTCAGATGGCCTTTGTGCTTGAGAAGATTGTTGGTTTTTTGTGTTTGTTTTTAAATTTTGAAAGTATGAAAGAAAGCCTTAGATTAATAAATTGTAGGTTTCCAGCGGAGTTCTTTGTGAATAATAGCAGAAAGCTTATGGGTCATTGAAATCTCTTGTGTTTTGAGATAGTTTTTTTTAAAGTGGAAAAAAAAGTAATTGAAATGGCACATTTATTATATAATTATAAAAAGGCTTGGAAACATCCAATTTGCAAATGGATCATAGACATCATAAAGTAGAATCAGATTTTTAGAGCTCAAAAGCTGCTTTAGAAGCCATCTGGTCTAGATCTCTCGTTTTACTGCCGAGGAACTGAGACCCAGAGAGGTTGAGAGATTTTCCCAGAGTTAATAAGTAATTAGTTTTTCCTAATTCTAACTCTAGTACTCTGTCATTCTATTAACTAGTGAAAAATAGTCCAAAGAATGAAGAAGTGTCAAATATTAAGCTGTTTGCGCATTTTGGTACCGAATTCTGAAATTATGAAGGAGAGTAAGAATTTACCTTTCTTTGAATTTGTTTTTTCAATTTAGTGTTAAGTATTTTTAAAAAATAACTTTAAAGATCACTAATTATTACTAAGAAAAAAAGTTTATAAAAATTATTTAGAAATAAAACAGCAGATTTAAAAGTTGTAACTATATAGGAAAAATACAGATTCCAACTGTAGTTTAGAATTACATACAGATTATAGTTTACTTTATATAGTACTTTGTAACATATTATTAGGTCTTCAGAATTTAGTCTCTGATGCTTACTATCTATTTGACCTTGGGAAAATCACTAAACTTTCCTGTATCCTTAGTTTCCTCATCTACCTCATCTCAGTTTTCTGACTAGTATGGGTTATCTTTTGATTCCCATCAAACTCATTTGTAGAATGAAGAAGTTGGACTAGAGGCCTCTTGAATTCCTTTCCAGGTCTGTATCTTTGATCCTACTCCCATCTTGTAGACGTGAAAACTGATGTTCAGAGAAATTCAGCGACAGGCCCTTGATTACACAGCTTGTAAGTGTTGGTGGCTAGATTTTAACCCTGTCTGCTGAGCTATACTTTTTTGAACAACTGCAATTAAAAACACCTGTAGTTGAACCTCATGTGAGCGTATATGCTTACTCTTTAAAAAAAAAATTATGATGCATACCTACCTGAAGCTGGAGGTGTAAAACTTCTTCCAAAAAAAAAAGACTCATCTGTAGATACTCCCCTGCTACTCCTGATAGTGTTTAAATGAGTAGAACTTTTGTCTGGATAGAATCACATAGATTCGTAAAACTTTCAGAATTAGAAGGGACTTCAGAGGCCATCAAGGTCAACCTGTGACTGAAAAAGTCCTCTTTACATTTTACCCAACAAGTGCTAATCCAGCTTTGTCTGACAGCCTCTAGAGAGGGGGAACTCACCACAGACCATTCTACTTTTGGACTGCTCTGGTTGTTAGGAAATTTTCCTTTCATGAAACCTGAATTCCCCTCATTGCAAATTTATTCCACTTTCTGCCTTTGTGGGCCAAGCAGGACACATTTAATTTCTTCTCCATATGAAAGCTCTTTAGATACTTGTAGACAGCTATCCTGTCTCTCTTAAATCTTTTTTTTAATCATGCTGAACATTCTTTGCTCCTTCAGTAGTTTTCATGTGGCTTTATCTGAGGCCTTTCAATGCAGTTGCTATCCTCTGGACATTTTCCAACCCATCAATATTTTTCCTAAAATGTGGTGCCCAGAAATGAAAACAACCCTGTAGGCATAAATTGATCAGGCAGAGCACACCGAAACTGTTACCTCTCTAGTCCTGAGTACTATGCTTCTCTTAATGCAGCTTAACATCAATTTAGGTTTTTTTGGACTATGTCATTTTTCTGACATATTTTGAACTTGTAGTCCACTAAAATACTCAGATCTTTTTTTTTTGAAGAGCTGCTACCTAGCTATGTCTCCCCCATCCTGTTCTTAGGGTTAAAAACAACAACAAACTTCTTAAGTATGAAACTTTATTTACACTTATTCCTGTTTCATTTCATCTAATTTTATTTGATACATTTTTTATCCTGTTGTGGTATTTTTGGAACCTGATTCTCTTATTACTGTTATCCACCCTTCCTGTTATGCCATTTACAAATTTGATATTTCAATTCAACAAGTATTTAATGAATACCTGCTATGTGAAAGACACTAGTTGGGCTCGTGTGTTAGTATATAAGGACAAAAGAAGACAGAAATGAAACTATTCTGGCTCTCAAGCAGCTTATACTCTATGGAGAGGGGGGATGAATCATGGACAAGGAAAATAGGCAGGAGAAAGAACAATTGGAGAGATCAAAGAAGACTTCATGAAACATGTGGCAACTCAGTTGAACCTTAAATGAAGATGAAGATTCTGAGAGACAGAAATCAGTCAATCAACAAGCATTTATTAAGTGCCTCCTCTGTGTCAGTTCTACCCTTAAGAAACTTACAGTTTACTGGGAAGGCCAACATATATAAAATGTTTTACATAAGTATATACAGAATAAATACAAGGTAGGTTTTTTTTTGGGGGGGGGAAGCACTTGCAGCTGGAGTGATCAGGAAGAAGTCTTCATGTAGAAGGCAGAGCTTGAGCTGAGTTTTGAAGAAAGCAAGAGAGTCTGAGAGGTAGAAATGAGGATGGAGAGGGAGGGCATTTCAGGAATGAGTAGTAGCTAGAGCAGAGGCCCAGAGGTGGGAGCTGAAATGTCTTTGAGTAACAGTAAAAATACTTTTTTGACTGGAAGGTAGGAAGGGAGCACATTTTATGAACTGGGAATAGCGTTTGTGAAAGTCTGGAGGTAGGAGATGTAATTTTGAATTCAGGGCCTATCTAGTTTGACAGGAAGATAGAATTTGTGAAGGGGAATAATATGAAAATAAGGGTGGAAAAATAAATGAGAGCCAGACTAAGGGCTCAGCTCAAAATCTTGTAAAAAATGTCATCTTTGCCCTTCTCATATCTAGAATGTAAATTTTTTGGTCCTCATTTTAATCCTCAATATAATTATCAGCGATTATAGATATTTGATAAAGAATTTGATAATAAGCTGGATGAAACCCACTGCTTGTTTGAATTTAATTTAAGGTACCTGATGTTGGAGGGGGAGGGAAGAGGAAACCTCCCTGAACGTGTTAACTATCCATTCTCCAGGTTTCTCCATGTTTTTACCTTCTATGAAGTTAGAACATCATAAAGCAAACTATTTGGAACACTGTATTGTAAACACTTGTAGAAATGAATTCTTTGAATTATGTTTTGCTATCGTGCCTTCCATTTTTATAAAAAGTAGATGTGAGAATTGTCTGTTTGAAAAGCCTTTGTGAATTTTTTTGTAAAATGACAACTGAAGAAATAGGTTACTTTGTCAATTTGTGCCTTTTATACAAGGATCCACCTGATAAATTCCTGTTTGATTTTATTTCCAGGAAAAAAAAAAATCATAGACAAAGATGAATTTGTGTCAACATGACAACTATGTAACTGCATGTTTCTGTTTTCACTCCAGTGGTTAGAAAACATAAAGCCAAATTTATTATCCACATATTCAGCTCCACTGTCTGAAAGCACTTCAGCTGTTGCTTAGACGGCCTCAGTTTTACTTGCTGGATGGCTTATCACACATTCATACTCTGTGTGTATTTGTAGATTGCCTCAGGTTCTTGGAAGTTGTCTTTAAATCATAACATAATATTGGCCTGTGCTGCTACCTATTTTTAAAGATCACACCACTGTGATGATGAATTTTGTTTTGTGCATATGAACTATGTCCACACCACATTTGTGAAATATCTCATTTGTTAAATGACTGCTATCTAAAATACCCTTCACTGCTTTTAATGCTGCTTCCTAGACTCTTGTCATGCTGAAAGTCCTTGTTTAGAAAATAACTTTATTTTTGTGTAGTATAGCCAAGCTATTTGGTTGGTTGTAGTTGTTTCCTGGCTTTTCAGTTATATTGCTTAAGGCTGTGCTTCCATGAACCCCTAAAATAAAGTTCCCGTTTGCTATTTTCTTATTTCAGCTCACTATTCACCAGCTGCTTAGGCTTATTGTTATTATTTTTTCTTTACACACCACCAGTCCAACATGTATGTGATGCAAAAAATTGTCATTTAATGCCAAGAAACTGGCTAGTTCCAGGAGTCTTACTGTTAGTATTCTTCCATTTGCTATCAGTATAGTTAATAGATAAGGTTGAAAGGAGATTGCTCATTATGTTGGATTTAACAGACTTTATAGGCATATTATCATAATAGCTGTTACAAATCGTTTCAGCGAACTCTATTTACTTTTAATGGGTGGGAGCTTAAAGATACATTATTGCCATCCTGTTGGCTTGGGGACAGCTAGATGGTGCAGTGGCTAGAGTGCCAGGCCTAAAGTCAGGAAGACTCATAATATGGCCTTAGACATTTGCTAACTTGTGTGACCCCTGGACGGGTCACTTAACCCTGTTTGCCTCAGTTTCCTCATCTGTAAAATGAATTAGAGAAGGAAATGGCAAATCTCTCCAGTATCTTTGCCAAGAATACCCCAAACTACATGACTGAGAACTATTGAAGAACAAAACTACCACCACTTTTCAGCTTAGGGTATATTAGTCATTATGATTTGATTTTTTAATCAGTACATCATTGTAGAATATACTGCTTAAGTGACAGAATTCAGTGATAACTTTCATCTCTTTTATAACAAAATGTTATAATCACCCCAAATACAAGGCCTATTTACTACTGGTTTTATCTCCTGTCCACCCAAATGACTAAAAGGGGTTTTCTCATTTAGATTTTGATCAGTTCTCCTTAATATCCTCCCTACTTTTTTAAAAATTAATTAATTTATTTACTTTTAGTTTACAACATTCAGTTCCACAATCCCATGAGTTACAAGTTTTCTCCCTCTTCCTTTCTTCCCCTTCCCCTCCCATGGCAGTGTGCAATCAAATATAGGATCTACAAATACCTTCATATTAAACATTAGGCACGTTATAAAGAATTATAACCATTGGAATGAACAATGGGTAAGAGGAAACAAAACAAAACAAAACAAGAAAAAGAAAGACAGCAGGTAGTTTGCTTCCATCTGCATTCAGACTCAGCAGCTCTTTCTCTGGATGTGGACATCCCTTTCCATCTGGAGTCATTTGGAGTTGTCTTATAACCTGGCATTGCTTCCTCCCTAATTTTTTCCTTTCTCTCGGCCCTCCCCTCCACCATCACATAGCCCTTCTGTAATGAGTTTTCTGAAATGTCACACACTTAACCAGCTATTTAATGTCCAAATAGCAATTTGACTACTGTTTGAGTAATTTCTGAGTAAGGAATATAGGGCTACAGGCAGATTAAATGTATGTAGCATAGTTACTAAGGCCAGTAGAACGTAAGCTCCTTGAAGGGATGGTCTATATTAGTTTTGTCTGATAGGACAAAACTGATATCCCAGCTCCTAGCATAGTCCATTACATGTAACAAGTAGGGGTTAAACAGATGTTTGTTGAAATTAATATAGTTTTATCTATATTTATTTGTCTTAATTCTACTTTGATTCAGCAGCAGCCATTAATTCTTGAGGAAACAAGGTCCCTTTTGGCTGGTAATGCATACAACTGTAGATTCAGGCAAAAACACGCCCCAAAACCCTTAAAAAACAAGAACTTCCAAACCCTCTTTTTAGGAAGTCCTTTAATTTTGTGAAATGGTTGTTATATCCTTCCTAGGTCTTACTCCCAGAAATATCTTGAACTAGTCCTTTTGCAGAAGCTCTTGCTTTTGATAAATATAGGCCTAGTTTCATCTCTGTCACATCTTGTCCTTTATTTTCTTTGATGTGCACTTGATCCTTCCTACCTTTGCTTCTTCTGTCTTTCAAACTCCCTTGTCCTAGTTTTTCTGGGCAGAACCTCTCTATCTATATCATTCTATTTCATTTCCATCAGTTTTGTAGTTTAGACTTTATCCTTGTGGTTCTGGAGGGAAGAAGCAGGACTAGCAGGTGAAAGTTATAGAGAAGCAGATCTAAGCTCACCATTAAGAACTTCCTCATGATCAACACTGCCCCAGGATGGAATGAATGACTTGTCCTCATGTAGTAGAAGGAGCACTGGTTTTCCAGTCAGTTTCCTCATCTACAAAATAGGGGTAACAGTACTCATATTAACTCTGTCATAGGGTTGTTGTTGAGAAAGTGCCGTGTAAATTTTAAAGACTTTGATAAATGTGAACTGAATTAAGCTTTTATGAGATGCATACTGTATTCTTTGTCACTGGAAGCAATCAAAGCTGGATCTCCACCTGTCAGGTGTTTTGTAAGAGGGGATTCCTACCTGGGATAGGAAGGTAGAACTTCTAAAACTCCTTACTACTCTGAGTCTTGGATTCTGTGCACCATCACAAATTACATTTACAAGTCACTTGCACTTAGGTCTGCTGAAAAAGTGTGTTCCTATGCATGTGTTGCACACTTATAATAAACAGCTGAATGAAGGAAGTGACTAATGACACTTTGTTTTCTGATAGAAAGGTTTAGTTTGCATGAAATGTTTCTTGTCAGTTGACAGATATGTTTATTTTTCTTTGAACTTACTATTAATTCATGGCACATTTAAGTGTTCTTTGGTCAAATTTTTTTTTCTTGTATTTGTGCTTGGAGAGCACATTGTCTGAATAAAGCAAATATTAGTTGATTGTTTCTGACTAATGAGACTTAATAGTCTGTTGAGGCAGAGGTTACCCAAATATCTGTAAACATTATTTTATCAGTTTCTCCCTAGTTGCATCCTTAATGTGACCTCTTAACCAAAGGAATTTGTGCTTTGAGTTGTTTTTCCAGTAGTGGTAATGGATTTGTGATGTTCTATGTACCTATTTTTTCTATTTCCTTTGTATGTACTATTGGCAGCCAGTCAGAATTAGTGGTGGAATCGGTGGCGACTGGGAAAAAAAAAATTGAAGCTGAGTGTCCTATATGGCAATTCAAATAGTGATCTTGGCATATTAGTACCATATTCTACATTATTATGGACTGAGGATTAATTTCAGTTAATACAGGATTGTTAAATGATCTTTAAACTTCCATTGAGAAAATCTTTAATAATATCTAATATTGTGAATTAGCCAGAAATTACTATTTAAACAGGAACAAAGTTATAGCTGGCAAAATGGTTTACCAAGGTAGGTCAGTATGAAGCTGAGATTGCATCCCAGTCTGGTTTTTTTTTTAAACATACATTTATAGATTCATTTACTTTTTTATGTTTTACTTACACAGAATATTAGAGCTGAGATTAGAGATCTTTTTGCTTTACTCCCTCATTTCATTAAGAAAATTAGGCTTAGAGAGAGGTTATTTACCCAAGGTCACATATCTTGGCAGAGCCATTACTTGACCTCAGCACTTTTGACTCCCAAGTCCCTTGCTCACAGTGCTTGTTATTACATATTTCGATAATTAGTATATAGTATTTCCAACAAGTTTGCTAAGTGAACTTATGGTATGTGTGGTAAATAGCTAGCATTTATGTAGCACTTTAAGGTTAATGCTTTTCATGTTATCTCATTTGATCTCCACAAGAACCCTGTGAGATAGATGCCATCTTATAGATGAGGAGACAGGCTGGGAGAGGTTAAGTGGCTTGTCCAGAGTCACATAACTAAGCATGATTTGAACTCAAGTCTTCCTGACTCTAACAGTAGTAGTAGTAGTAGTAGTAGTAAGTAATAGTAGTACAAGGCATTTAAGTATAAAGCCTTTCACAATGTGACTTTTTTCTATCTTTTTGATCTTACATTTTACTCCTCTCTACAAACTCTACAACCCAGCCACACTCATCTCCTTGCTGTTCCTCATACATGGTAGTACATTACCCAGCTCTGTTCCCCACAACCTGCTGGAATGGTTTCCTTGGCATGCTGAAAGGCTCACCTTGGATCTCACCCTCTGAAGGAAGCATCTCACTTTGTCCTATCTGGTCCCCTCCTTCCTCAAGGCCCGTCTCTGAGATCACTCTCTGTTTACACCATGTATTTTGCATGTTGTCTCCTGTATTAGAATGTGAACTCCTTTAGAGTAGGCGTCATGTTTTTCTTTTCTTTGTATCCTAGTACTTAGCACAGTTCATGGTACACAGTATTTAATAATTGCTTGTTGACTGATTATCATAATCTGCTTTTTCTTTTTTTTTTTGCTTTTTGGAGGGAGAAGGCAGGGCAATTGGGATTGAGTGACTTGCCCAGTGTCACACAGCTAGTAAATGTTAAGTGTCTGAGGCTGGATTTGAATTCAGGTCTTCCTGACTCCAGGGCTGGTGCACTATTCACTGTGGTCACCTTGCTACCCTGTAATCTGCTTTTTAAAAGACTTCTTAAAGTAACATTTTCTTTTCTCAAGTTTTGCAAACCAAGAGCTTGTAGTTTACAGCTGTTTGCAAAGGGCTGGCATGCAATGAATACAACTCTGGGCCTGGAGTCAGGAGTAGCTGAGTTAAAATCCAATTTCAGACACTTGGTAGTCACTTCACCTTTGTTTGCCTCACTTTCCTCTACTGTAAAATGGAGATAATAATAATACGTCCCCAGGGGAAGGAAATAACCTGGATACAGATGTCCAGAAAGCATTGAGTTTATCTTGAAAAGCTGCCAAAGCAGTGTGTTACTTTTGAAATCATATGGGCCAGAGGTCACATGTGACTCAGAATTTGTCCAATGGAAACCTCCAGTTCTCATTATTTTTAAGAAAAATAGATTTAAAATTTGTGAGGGACCTCATAATCCTTTTAACAAAAAAAGGTAGTACTAAATTTTGTTTAAGTCAATTGTAGGGAATCAAAAGCTATTCAAAAGGAAATGGTCAGAAACATTGAGTGATTTTTTTTTAATAATATACCTTATTTCCATAAGAAGTCAGATTGAAAATGGAACTACGAAAGATGACCTTTTAATGAGAATAACCTCAATTTCAAATCCTGTGACATTATTATACAGAATTAATTGATACTTATCCATCTTGAGGTGTTTCTATGTAAGAAGCAATTTTTTCATCACCAGAGACCACTAATCAGCAAGTATGATAATTTTCCTACAGCTGAAGTGCGTGGGACATGTTGTCAATAGTTTAATTTGTAGTTTTCCTTTCAAAGTATCTTAGGGTATTTGGTGTGATATTTTTGGATAATTTTAAGACATTAGACTAAAGATCATTCTTTCTAAAAATCTAAGAATTAAAATTTTAAAATATTACTTTAGTTAATTTGCTATTTAATTTGCTGTTAATTGCTAATAATTAAAAACAATCACCCGAACCCTGTTATTTGGAGAACTGCTTATCCAGGAAGTGTTGACTTAATTCTTATGTTCTTTCTACTATGTAATAATAATAAAACTAACATTTATGTAGTGCCTACTATATTCGAGGCATTGTGCTAAGTGCTTTGCAAATATATCATTTTATCCTCATAGCAAGTATAGTGTCTAGCATGGTGTTTAGGTGGTGAGTGCCTGGTGCTTAGGAGGTGAGCAATAAATACATGTTGCTTGACTTGATTTTATGTTACTCTAAAAATTCTGCTAAAAATTCCTTCTTTTCTGCATTTTGCTTTTAAGTAATAGCATTTTAATTATAATTTGTTAGTTTTTTTCACCTGAATGCCAGTCCATTAAACATCCCTCTCTTCCTTCTGTTTGCTTCCCAGTACTCACTGAAAAATATGAAATGAAAACCCCAAATCCTATTGTTATCTACTAAGTTTCAGTGTTCAGAAAAGACAAGATTGAGACTTTTCTGGTAGCTAAATTCAGTTGCCTACCATGTAAAGGTTCTCTGTACCACATCAGTTTTTTCAAGTAGGGTTTTATAGCCAGTGGCCCTGATTCAGTAATGTTGTTGTAGTTGTTCAGTTGTTGTGTCGTGACTCTTCATGACCCCATGTACTATACATAGCACATGGGTCCCTTCTATCCTCCACTATCCCTCAAAGTCTGTCCAAGTTCGTATTTGTTGTCGCTGTGACACTATCCGTCTCATCCTCTGCTGCCCCCATCTCCTTTTGCCTTCCCAGCCACAGGATCTTTTCCAGTGAGTCCCATCTTCTCATTATGTGGCCAGAGTATTTCAGCTTCAGCTTTGTTATTTGATCTCCCAGTGAATAGTCTGAATTAATTTCTGTAAGTATTGAGTGATGTGAACTCCTTGCTGTCCAAGGGACTCTCAAAAGGCTTCTCTAGCATCACTATTTCGAAGTGTCAGTTTTGTGGTGCTACACTTTCCTTATTATCTAACTCTCACAGCCATACATTGCTCCTGGAAAAACCATAGCCTTGACTATATGGACCTTTGTCAGCAAGGTGATGTCTCTGCTTTTTAGCATGCCGTGCAGATTTGCCATAGCTTTCCTTCCAGGGAGCAAGCATCTTTTGATTTCATGGCTGCAGTCACCATCTGCAGTGATCTTTGAGTCCAAGAATATAACATTTGACACTGCTTCTATTTTTTCTCCTTCTGTTTGTCGGGAAATTATGGGACCAGTTGCCAAGATCTTAGTATTTTTTGTTTTTGTTGTTAAACTTTAAGCCAACTTTCATATTCTCCTCTTTCACCCTCATCAAGAGGCTTCTTAATTCTTCTTCACTTTCTGCCATCAGAGTGGTATCATTTGTATATCTGAGGTTGTGGATATTTCTCCTGGCAACCTTAATTCTGGCTCTTGATTCATTCAGCCTGTCATTTTGCATGATGTACTCTGCATATAAGTTAAATAAAAAAGATGACAATAAACAGCCTTGTTGTGCTCCTTTTCCAATCTTAAACCAATTAGTTGTTCCATTTGGTTCTGTTGCTTCTTGGCCCATATACAGGTTCCTCAGGAGACAGGTGAGATGATCTGGTATACTCTCAATTCTTCGAGGACTTACCACATTTTGTTGTGATCTACATAGTCAAAGGCTTTAGTATAGTCAGTGACCCAGAAGTAGATGTTTTTCTGGAACTCCTTTGCTTTCTCCATAATTCAGTGAAGGTTGGCAATTTGGTCTCTAGGTTCTCTACCTCTTTGAAAACCAGCCTGATTTTCTAATAATTCCCAGTTCATATATTGCTGAAGTCTAACTTGCAGAATCTTAAGCATAACTTTGCTGGCTTATGAAACAAGCGCATTTGTTGAGTAATTTGAACATTCCTTGGCATTGCCCTTCTTTAGGATTGGGATGTAAACTGATCTCTTCCAATATGATGGCTACTGTTGTGTTTTTCCCAATTTGCTGACATATTGAGTGCCACTCTAACTGCATCATCTTTTAGGGTTTTAAATAGCTCAGCTGAAATTCCATCACCTTCTCAAGCCTAATTGTTAGCAGTGCTTCCTCTGGCCCACTTTACTGTGTTCTGCTGGATGTCTGGCTCTAGATCAGTAACCACACCATTGTGATCATAGGTGATGTTAAGATCTTTTCTATTGTTCTTTTGTGTATTCTTGCTACTCTATTTTCTTCTGCTTCTGTTAAGTCCCTACCATTTTTGTCTTTTATCATCCTCATTTTTGCATGAAATATTCCCTTGATATCTCTAATTTTCTTGAAGAGATCCCTTGTCTTTCCCATTCTGTAGTTTTCTTCTGTTTCTTTGCATTGCTCTTATAAGAAAACCTTTTCTCTCCTTGCTGTTTTCTGGAATTCTGCATTCAGTTGGGTATATCTTTACCTTTTTCCTTATTTCCTTGGCTGTTTTTAAAGCCTCATCAGACAGCCATTTTGTTCTTTTGCACTTCTTTTTCCTTGGTATGTTTTTTTGTTGCTGCCTCCTGCACAGTATCATGAACCTCTGTTCATAGTTCTTTAGGCACTCTACCAGATCTAATCCCTTAAATCTATTCATCATCTCCACTTCATATTCACAAGGGATATTATTTAGGTCATACCTCCATGGTCTGATGATTTTTTCCTACTTTCTTCAATTTAAGTTTGAATTTTGCAATAAGAGTCTGAGCCATAGTCAGCTCCAAGTCTTATTTTAACTGACTGTATAGAGTTTTTCCACTTTGGACTTTAAAGAATATGATCAATCTGATTTCTGTCTGGCGATCCCATGTGTTAGAGTGACTATTTGGGTTGTTGAAAAAGAGTGTTTGTTATGAACAAGGAATTATCTTGACAAAACTCTGCCCTACTTATTTTGTACACCAAGGCCAAACTTGCCTGTTAATTCCAATTGTCTTTGGATTTTCTATTTTACCATTGGTTGGTTGGTTGATTGTTGTCTTTCGTTCTTAAAGAGGACCAAAATGACATCCTTATGTTATAGTCAAATTACTGTGTGTCCTACTGTGACTGATTAGACTAATACGAGCTTGGAATGTTCTACCACAGGTCAGGCGCAAATAAATAGTCCATATGAATATTTGAGATGGATTCTCTAAATTTGTGTACCTTGCCTTTATTTTGAGCTTTCTTTGAGGTGAGCACAGCCTTCACTGTGGCAACTCCAGAAAAACATGTATCCAATTCCAACTTCAGTAAGGTAGCTGTCATTGGCCAGCCTTGTTTCACTTGAGGCTGCTGCTTGGATGCAATACCTGCTGAGTCCTCTTGCAGCAAGAGCTGTTTGTCTCTCAGGTCTACTGGATTTTGTGTTGTCTCTAAGTGTACACACATTTCATGTGCAAATAGTAAGTGGAATTGTCTGTGCAGATGTTTATGTACATTTTTTTTGTGTTTTGACCACAGGGTGGGATCCCTGCCTGCCCCAGTAATCAAGCCAGGGTTGGGTAAGCAGACAATTTTTAGGGCACATTTTCTAGTCCCTTCCTTACACCAGGAGGTGAGCAGTGTGATCCTTAAAAGACTGCTCAGAAACCCAGAGGGCTGCCAAACTCACTGCTGCTTCCTATAAGAAGACGACCCTATGGCCTGGGCTGCTGTGTGCAGGATTTTGACTACAGTTCCCATTGTAGCTGCTTCATCACTTTCCTGTTGTCACAGGACTTTGAGATAGATAAAAATGGTAAAATGGTATGGGTGATGTCAACAATGCATAAATTTGATTTAAGTGAGGCAGAGTTGCACAAAGTCATCAGCCTCACTCTACTCCAGAGTCGTCACGGTTCAGTGGAAGGACAGAATCAAGACGACTAGTGATGGCTCAAGGTGCAGTGAATGACCTTGGCATCTTTGATGTCTAACAAAGCTCTAAGTGTTCCACAGCACCTGCTTCAGCTGCCTCCATGGCCATTGGAACAGATTGTTCTCATATTCCCATTCCACCAGGAGAAGTTTTCACATGCTTGGGGTGGACATCCCCCTGACTCACCAATGGGTCTGAGACCCCTCAGTTACCCTCAACCTGGTTTTAGCCTGTCTCCTGAAATGATTTACTAGGGTCTGGCTGCTGGGCATGCCATAGCTTCTTAGAGTTACAGTAGGTAAGAATTAGGTGGAACAGGTGTACGCCAAAGGTGGAAAGCAGCCCTGAAAAGTGCTCAGCAGCCTTCACATCAGAGGTACTAGTCTTCCCTGAACAAACTCTGTATCCCACTTTAGCATTACAATCCCCTGTGATGAATATGACATCTTTTTTGGTGTTATTTCTAGAAATAACTTGTAGAAGATGTTGTAGGTCTTCATAGAGCTGATAATTTTGGCCTGTGGCATTAGTGGTTGTGTTGTAATACTCTGAAGTTGAACTTGTGATATCTTGGATTTGAAGAGATATCATTCAGTCATTTTTGAGATCATTCCACAGTTTTGCTTTTCTCACCCCTTAATTGACTGTGAAGGCTCCTCCATTTCCTCTAAGGTAGCAACTCTCAACCTGTGGGTCGCGACCCCTTTGGGGGTCGAACAACCCTTTCACAGGGGTCACAGGGGTCACCTAAGACAATTGGAAAACACATATTTCCGATGGTCTTAGGAACCGAGGCACTACTCTTCTATCTGGCTCCAGGTGGGTCTGCCCACATGCAGATACGCCCACATACAAGTATTAAAGGGTTGCGTCATTAGGAAGGTTGAGAACCACTGCTCTAAGGGCTTCTTGTCCATGGTAGTATATGTAGTGATCACCTGAATAAATTCACCCATTCTGGTCCATTTAAGTTCACTGACACCCAAGATGTCTATGTTTAATTTTTCTATCTCCTGTTTGACCACACCCAGCTTACTTTGATTCCTTACATTCCAGGTTCCTATGCAACGTTGTTCTTTATAGCATTGGATTTACCTTTCATCACCAGATGTGTTTGCAGCTGAGTGTCCTTTCAGCTTTTGGCTTAGCCACTTTGTTAATATTGGAACTACTTGTAGTTGTCTTTTGCTCTTCCCCAGTAGCATATTGGATACCTTCTGACTTGAGGGGCTCATCTTCCGATGTCATCTTTTTAAAAAATCATTTTAGTACTGTCCTTTTCCTTCAGCTTTTGTCAGGACTCTCCACTATGACTTGTCTTTCTTGAGTAACCCTATGCAGCATATAGCTCATAGTTTCACTGAGCTACACGAGCCTCTCTGCCATGATAAGGCAGTGATCTAGGGGGAGAATTCAGTAATACAGAATCCAAAGACTTTTTTATTTTTTTATTTCAAACTAGAAGTAATAATGTACTTGGGTTTTCTAAAATATGCTTGATATTTCAGAGTAAGAATAAATTATTATAGCATTTGAACAATAGATTAAAGGGAATTTCTTCTATTATCAGGCATTGACCATAACTTTCTTAAAAAAATGAGTCTCTTAACATCCTCTAAAGAGCATTTTCTTACCTTTCCCTAGCATGTACTTATAAAAAGGGGGAAATCTTAACAGAGAGGAAAAAGAAGCAGGCCACTTAGTCTGCAGTAACCCATTCTTGTCAAGGATGATGCAGTCTGAATATTTGTGAAAAGAGAGAGGTAACATAATGTAATAGACTAAGTAGAGAAAGAGGCAACATGATATTGTGGATAGTGTCCTGAGCTTGGAGTCAAGAAGACTTGGGTTCAGATCCTACCATTTAAAAACTCTTAAGTCCCAAGACCTTACCTCATAAGTTGTGATTTATAATGTCCTATACTGAGGAGTAACAGTTTCTTCTAAGCAGAGGATTACAACAGTGACTAGCATTTATATGGCACTTTAAAGTTTGTAGGTACTCTCTCTGTATGATCATATTTGATTCTTACAATAGCCTTGTGAAGTAGATGTTATAATGATCCCTATTTTACCTGAGCAAACCAAGGCATAGAAGTTAAATGACAACATTGAGGAAGGATTCAAACTCATGTGTCTTCCTAGCTTTTTCTGACACTTTATTTACTGTCCACCTCCTAGCTGTTTACATTTTAGGGTGCTTTGATTTCAAATTCTTAACTTTGCAACTTCTTTCTATGTTATTTTAGGCTAAGTCAGTGTAACTAAGTATCTTACATTCCTGTAAGGATGTGAAGCTGCAGTGTAAAATGATTCTTACTCTTTTCTTCTTCAGTTGACTGAAAAGCAAGGGCTTTCCTGGAAGTATGAATAGTATGGTTTTACATATATCTGTAGCTATACATCTGTGTCAAATGGCACCCTTCTTTAATTTGGGATGGAGAGGAAGGGAGATACTTCAGAACTTAAAATGTAACAAAATAAGTAAAATATAACTAAAAAAAAAGTCACTACTGATGCCTTTGCTGAGTATTATAGATTGTGGAAGTCCATTTCAATTCTATTATTATGTTAACTGCTGTAATGATTGATATTTTTTGATATTTTATACTGAACCAAGCATGTGCCTTCTATTTCCTGCTGGCCATGCCCCCTTGAGGGAAGGTGGCAAGGGACTTGGTTGACTTCCATGTACTCCCTACCACATACTCTGATTCAGTAACACTGGCCTCCTTGCTGTTCTGTGAACAAGACACTCTAGGTTCCAGGTTTCTCTGGCTGTCTGCCATGCCTGGAACACTCTCCCTCCTCATCTCTGCCTGTTGGCTTCCTTGGTTCCCTTCAGATTCCATCTTCTACAGGAAATCTTTCTCCATTTCTCCTTAATTCTAGTGTCTTGACTTTTTTTGGTATTTCCTCTTTATCATTTGTGTATAATTCATTTGAACATTTGTTTGCTTGTCTTCCCCATTAGATTTTGAGCTCTTTGAGGTCAGGGGCTGTCTTTTGCCATTCTTTTTATTCCCAGAGCTTAGCATCGTGACTGACACATAGTAGGCATTTAATGGATGTTTTTTTGACTGGATTGTGGGTTGCTATGGACAAATATTCATCTTCTAGTGGCTAGACTTTTGGTAATGAGACTGTACTTGGACACATTGGTTCTTGGAGAGTACATAACAGTCTGTGTCTTGTAGGTGCTAAACACAAGAATTGAGTTTAGAATTAGGAGTGATAAGGTAGGTTTTTTGTTTTTGTTTTAAAAAACTCAGAAGTTTTAAAAGGCATAAGTCCTGCATTCTAACATAGTCTCTTCTTGAAAGCCTTTGACAATAATGAAAAGGGAATAGTTTAAGTAGGGATTTGTCAGTAATTGGCTGTTATCAAAAGTGCTAATGAAAATATCTTAGTTTTACTTTCTTTTACTGAGTGATAGTGTTGAATATAAAGTATAGATTTTATGTAAAACATATATACCCCCATTGTTGATCTATCATTCTTCACACATAAAGTATACTGAAAATATTCCTCCTTGTCATTTCATTGCACTAATAATATTCCATCATAATCATATGCTACAGTTTGTTTAGCCAGTTGTCTAATTGATGGGCATCCCTTTAATTTCAAATTCTTTTTTTTTCTTTTTGGAGGGGGGATCAGTTTACAATTGTACCAACAGTGCATTAGTGTCCCAGTTTTCCTGCATCCCCTCCATAAGTTGAAGCTTTTTAACCTCCAGTTGATTTTACTCGTAGGAGAAAAGAAACAACGAGGAAAACCCCTGAAGTGCTGTCTACTTGCTTTTGAGGGAAGAGACTGGAGAAATTAGCTTTGATATTATGTTCTTTTCTTGGGTAGCCTAGAGAAGTCAACTAACATTTACTAGTCAGCGTTTATTAAGTGCCAACTATGTGCTGAACAGTTCCTGTGCTAAGTGCTGGGGATGCAATGAAAGTAAAAAACCAACAACAACCCAAATTATAACAAAAACAAAACCAGTCCTTCCTCTCAAGGAGCTCACAGTTTAATGATAAGGAGAGTAAGAAACCAGTGGTGATCATTGAAGGGATGTAGGCAGAGCAGTCCCTGGGAGTAGATGAGGAGGAATTGGTGCTGGTTAAGTAGCCCCACAATGGTTTTAATTAAAAAAAAAACCAATCAAAAACACGAGCAGGAAGCTCTGGTTCCTGAATAAACTACTCAGGTCCTTCTTCCTAGATCCTTAAATCTTCTAGAACTGTCTCTTCTCCCCTTCAATGGGCCATTGCTTCTCCCCTTCAAAGGCCCTGCTGCCTTTTCCTGACTGGAGCTTTTTATCTAGGTCATGGCATCCACCATCAGTGGCTTGAGACTGGGAGAATCTTTGTATGTGTGTACATGGAGGAGGGGGGAGCTGGGGGCGGGGAAAGACAGAGAGATTGATTGATTGTTCCCAGTGCCTTTGAGATAGCAGGAAGTGAATTCCTGGCCTTGAGATTCTCAGTTTGTTCTCACTAGGAAGGAAACATTGTTCTCTAGAGTAGATAAGTAAAGTACAAGTCAATATATTGTTGCCGCACAGTCCTTTTGAGATAGTCTAAGATTTTTTTTTTACTGCAATTTCAAGGAAATTCCAAGTACTGCATCTAGGTTTGGGTCTTTACTATCAATCAGTCAAGCAAACAAGCAAGTATTATTAATCAAGAGCTTCATTAAGCTCTTACTATGTGCTGGGCACTGTATTAAGTGCTGGAATACAGGAAAATCATGGTTTCTCTTCTTGAGGAATTCACATCTTATTGGGGAAAATAGCATGCAACCGATTATGTGCATGCAGGATATATGTGGTATAAATGAGAGGTAATCTTGGGAGACATTAGCACTGGGAGAGGCCTGAAAGGCCTTATTCAGAAGGTGATATTTAAACTGAGACTTGAACAAAGTGTTATATGTGAGGAATTTTGAGAAGGCCAGTGTCACTGGATTACATTGTGTGAAAGGGAATAAAGTATAAGAAGATTGTAAAGACAGGAAAGGACAAGGCTGTGAAGGACATTAACTGCCAACCAGAGTATTTTATATTTGATCCTGGAGTAGATAATAGGAAGACATTGGAGTTTATCGAGTAGGGATATCTATGCTTCAGGAATTTGGGTAGAGGATATGAGTGAGGAGAGATTTGAGTCAGGGAAATGACACAGAAGGCTATTGCAACAGTCCAGGCGGCATGAGGAGATAAAAGTTTGCAGCAAAGTGGTAACTGTCTGAGTGAAGAGAAGGGAATGTTTTATGTGAGCTATGTTGTGAAGGTAATAACTGCAATATGTGGCAGCAGTTTAGATTATGTGGAGTGAGTGCGAGGAAAAAAAGTTGAGGATGGCAGTGAAGCTATGAGTCTGGGCCACTGGTGATGCCTATAATAATTGAGAAATTTGGAAGAGGTGAGGATAGTCGCACTAAGTCTCAATTTCCTCATCTGTATCTCATAGGGCTGTTATGGGTGAAGTGGTTTGGGATTACTGAGAACCCCAAAATGTCAGAGTATAGGGTAGTGTCTGCCTGGAATGAATTCACACACTCAAACCATCTTCTAGTCAAATGACAAAGTTTATTTTAACACCAGCGAGGTGGGTGAAATTCTTAGGGAAACTGCAAATTGATGAGGATGGTGCAAAAGGGACAGTGAGAGGATTTGGATAGGATTAAGGAATCGTAAGTAGTCTGGGATGCACCAGGTACAATAGTGAAAGGAATGTCAAGTTAGCTAATTACAGGTGATAGGTGATCTAGGTGGGATTGAGGAGTAGTTGGGATATGCCAATAGTCTGGGATGGTGCCAGTGATCTGGGCTGCTGAGATGTATGGGATGGTTCAGGAATTGGGTTGCTTCTAGAGGCATGGTCTTTTCCTTTTAGGGGTCCAGGTCCCATCGCCCCATCAGTGAGGCTCTACACAGCAAAGTGTTATGATAAATATAAGTTATGATTGGAGGGTGAAAAACTCCTCCTAGAGCCTCCAGTTGAGGAGACCAACTATTGGCCAACTATTTCTTCATTTCCCACCAGGCTGCCCTCTGCTGGATTTCTTCATTATGCTCCCCAGATGTCTTTATTCTCGAAGATGACTTCAACCCTGGAACTTAATACCTCTGAGCGTGGGGCTCTTCCCAGAACCTCCATGTAAGCAGGATGCCCAAGTCAGCCTTCTCTTCATTTCCTACCAGGTTACAGCCCTCTGGACTTCTCCATCCCCCCTTTATTCCCCAGTATCTTTTCTCCTCCACTATCTTTCAGCTTCCTGTTTTGTGTTGTCTTCTCTGTGAGAATTCAAGCTTCTTGGGGACAAGAACTGCCTTTTTACTTGTATTTGTATTCTCAATACAGTATCTGGCACATAGTAAGCGCTTAATTAATGCTTGTTGACTGATTACATTTAGAATAATACCATACTGTATTCATGGATTCCTAGCTGTCATTCGTTTTTAACATTGTATAAGATTGTAGGATAATATTTACTAACTTTTAGAACACAGTGTGTATGATTAGGGATTGCCTGTATTTGGAGATACTCCCTTGGATTCTCCTCCCCACTGCTTCCAAACCTTGAAGTTAGATCTATTTAAGAAGAGAGGTTGCATTTTTACCTTTCGGTTTTTAAAGGAATTTAAGACTTCTGAATTAAATAGTGGATTGTAGATCTGGATTCAAATGCTGATTCTGACTTTTTCTAACTTTGTGACCTTGGGCCAGTCACTTAGCTTCTATGTGCCTCAGACCATTCTCTAGGGTTTGTCTTTTAAGTTGCTAGTGGTTTCCACATCCAGAGTTCCATGCAGAAGACAGCTATTCTAAACTATTCATGAATTTTAATCGGATAATGTAGATGAGAGATTCCTACTTCAGGAAAAATTTGGACCACTGGGTTTGCTTCCTACTTTGAGATTCTTTTATTCCTTCATAGAAATGAATACTTTAATATGAATCTAGAGAGTGATTACAGCATGATTTTTCTGGCTTTGCAAAAATAAATAATTGCAATGTTTCTTTAAATATCAAATTTTTTTATGTGTGGTTAATGTATATAAGAATCACTACCAACTATAGGTAATAAAAAATGAAGATAAAAACTGAAAAAAAATTGTGATTTGAGTCAGTATAGAAAATCAACTTAATCAAAAAAAATTATGCAGTTCTTCCGAAATACATCTTTTGTACAAAGTGAAGTGCAAATCGAATAGTGATTAGTGACTGAAGTCATGAGGTACTTTTACAAATGAGGAATTTTATGTTTAGAGAGGTTAACAGTGTTAATAGCCCAAGACCATCAATGTTGTGAGAAATCAAGCCAGGTCCTTTGACTCCAAAATCAGTGCTCTTTCTAGTGATATTTGTTAAATTAAATGGAACTAATATTGTTCTTGCTCCAAACCTAGCTGTTCTTGGTGCCTTTGGAAAGCCCTTGTCATTGTTATTTGCCAAGCTGCAACCTTCACAACATCTCTCATATACATCCTCTTGTTTCCACTCACATAGCCACCCCTTTGGTGTAGACTTTCATCTCCTCATGCCTAGACTGTTGCAATAGCCTGGGTCATTTTCTTCACTCAGGTCTCTCCCTACTCCCATCCTCAGCTGCCAGAGTGATTTTCCTGGAGTCTGACCATGTCACCCCTTCCATGTTGCCTTTTGGTTGCCCTTTTATATTGATGCTGATCAGTTTCCTTCATAGTGGAGTTGCCTGTCCAGAGCGTAACTGGTTTGAGTTCCTTTCAGATATAAATTCCTCTGTCTGACTTTCAGATGCCTTCCCCTGTCTACTTTATTCTCCCCAGTCAAACATTTATTGTACACTATCAAGGTAGCTACTGGGTGTTTTATTTTTAATTCTAGTACTTTGACTTTTCTCGTACTTTAATTCTACACGTTGACTGATTGGCTTAATTGACACAAACTTGGTACTTGCAAATGTGAATTCATAGAATCTTAGGACTAGCAGGAAAGGAATTTAGAGTTTCTTGACCAAATAGGGCAGTTTTGTTTCATGGCAAGCAGGTGTTTTCCTGACCCTTTCCAGCACCAGATAAGAGAGTTGTGGATGTATTGGGATAAACTCAACATTTTTTCCGTACAGTAAACAAGGGTATCATCTTTATATATGGAAGACATTTATTTATCTTCTGTCAGATGTGTGAATTTTAAGTAAAATACCCAAACATTGGCAATGTTAGTCTATAAAAAATTAATTTGATGCAGGCATTTCGCTGCGGGTATTTTGGCCCCTTCTTTGGTCTTTATGTATAGCATTTTAGCTACATCGTTTGTTAAACTCTTCCCCCCCACCATGAATTCCTTTTGCCAGGGATAACATGGGATCTTGTACATAGATGTTAATCAGTAAATATTGGTTAAAATATATTGATTGATTAATCATCTTCACATTTTTCTTTAATATTTCTGTTCCAGAAATTTTACTTAGTAATGTGATTATTGGAGGGTATTTATTGTTTTAAAACTAAAATGAAATTTCCTTGTGTATATAGTCCGTTGAATTAAAAAAAAAAAAAGATCAGAGCAATTCAGTTTCGAGATAGTGTGGTATTGCTTTCATTACTTCTGTCTAAGTCTCAGTTTTCATATCCCTGAGATGACGGGATTAGATCAAATAATCTCTTAGATGTCTTCTGTTCTGATATTCTGACTATTCTATAGCTGCTATTACTGTTATTAATACCTTGAATGATATTTTTCAGTTTATAAAGTGCTTTTCCATCACTTGTTTATCTTTACAACTCTGAGGCAGCCCAGGAAGATATTGTTATTCCTATTTTGCAGATGAGGAAACTCAAACTCTGAACCTCAAAGACAATTTCATCAGCTCCATACCTGAGCAAGAATCCCCTCTATTACATACCTGACAAGTGGTCATAGTATACTCTTTGCTTGAAGATGAAATCCATTCTCTTGCTGATTTGTCCAAATTCACACAGGTGATAAGTGGTAAATCCAGGACCAGAAAACCCAGCTCTTCTGATTCCGAATACTATGCTGACTCCACTATAATTCTCTCTTAACTGAAATTAAGCAATTTTTTTTCATTAGATTATTTATAAATCTATCCAGATTTTATTCCTATCCACGAATGGTTCGTAAATGAGTGCCCTGAAGCAAAATAATATAAACTAACTACTGTCTGAGGCAATAGATCTCTTAGACTACTGGAATTTTTCAGTTATCTTTAAAACTAAGTGCCAGTATGCACCAGTTGGAAGGCTTTCCCAGAGCTAAAGTTCTCATTGTTTTCCTGAAAAATACAAAATGTGATGATATCATCTCTGAAGCCAGTACTGAGGTCATCTTGTATCTCCTCTTTATCTTTCAGATTTGTTCCTTGACAAACACATGGCAATATGATAGTATACTTTAAAAAGAAATTCTAAGCTATATTTTTTATTTGGGTGTTTTCTTTTTACGGAAGCTTGAAAGCATTAAAAAATAACCTTTTTGTGTCCCAGATGCTTTATGCACACTGTAGGCCTTTTATTGTTTTTAATAAAATTTGCAGCAGAATGACTAATGGAACATGAGCAGTGCTTATGACACTGAAGTCTATTGTATTAGTATTGAGAGCGGAATTTGCATTCCTAGAAAAGCTTATTCAGAGCAGGCTTATAGGACACATTATTTATTGCTCTTGGGGAAACATACTACATTTTCAGCTAAGGACCTTACTTAAAAGAAGCTACCTTTGAAAAATGATATTTCTTGCCTTGGAACACTGAAGTCAAGTTGAATTGGCAGTAGGAGTCTATATGTCAGGCAAGTGATTTAGATACTATTTATAAAAATTACAGCCAATTAAACACTTGAGTCTTTCTTCCAAAAATGTTTCCCGACATTCTTTTCATATATTTACTAAAATTGACCTTCCTAACATGGTGCTAGTGTCGATGTTTTCAGGACATTTGAGTTTAATAGATGATAACATTGTTTGTTTTTCTGATTTTTAGAGGTGCCCTTTTGCTTTTCCAAATAATAGTTATGAATTGGTTGTTTAAAGAAATATAAAAATAGGAATAAAAATAAATTTATGAGACCTGTTAATAATACTTACTTTTTGCTTGTTACGCATTTTATTTTAAGCAGCTGCTTCTCTCCAAGTTTCAGTGTTGTCATCAATTAAGTAGCAACAATCCCATTAATAGATGAGCAAACTGATTGTGTCTCCTGTCTTGCATCTGTTAATGTGGGTTTCAACCTGGCTTGAAAGCACAAGTTTGTGAATCCCCAAAACCTAGGGAGACCTGATTTCAGGAGTTCTGAGCTGTAGAGTGCCAAGCCAGTGGTGTCAAATAACTCAAATAGAAACAGATCCCTGCCGGCTGCATATTGAATTAGAAAACCACAAATTAACATCTATGTTGTATTATATTTTTATTTCTTTTCTTAAACGTTTCCCAATTACATTTAATCTTGTTGAGGGGGAGGAAACCACCCTTGGGAGTTTTGTGGGTTAGAGTTTGACCCCTCTTTCATTAAGCTGATAGGTATCTGGGCCCCTAGGCTTCTACCTTGATAAATTGGTCCAGGATGGAGATGCTTTCCTGCTCATCAGCACTGGGCATAGGCCTGTGAGTGGCTTCTGCATTTGCAGCTCAGCGAGAGACTCAAGTTCCAAAACAAACACACAAACAAAACAGTGTGTCTTTCGGTAGGTCTCATTCTGTTTCGAATGACCTGAAATTTTATTTGTATTGCTTTTTATTCATATAGGAAGGGACTTAGTAGGAAAGGAGAGCAAATTGAACCAAAATGTTATCTGAAATAATTCAGAGCATTAAGTAAGAAATTAGGCTTTAAGTTTTACTTTATGCCACTACAGATAGACTCTAAAAGACTGTGTTCCAGAAGTTTATTTAATGTATTTTCCCATAGAAACAGTGTTTTAAATGGTGGTTAGGTTCTTAAGATAATCCGCAGAAGGCCTTTTATCCCATAATGTAGCTCGAAATATTATATATTTGCCATGAAAAATAGTTAGCAAACAATATTTCAACACGAGCAATTAACCAAACTAAAAAAAACAGTGTAATTTGAGAAGGAATAATTAAAAAAATTTTTTTTTCTTGATTTTGGTGCTTAAAGAAAAGTAGGATTAATTAGGGAATGAAGAAGTAGATAGAAACTTTTGTGGAAACTTTGAATGGGACTTCTGGCTTCAAAGTGTTTTGAGGTTAATGACATTATTCTTTAGTATGTCTGAAGTGAGTCCTTACTGGCCCCTTCTACTTGATTAGAAACTTCTTGAGGACAGCCACTGTGTCTTATTTATCTTTGCCTTTTTATGGCAGCTGGTGGTAGAAAGGACAGAGTGGATGGAGTCCTGGAATTGGAATCAGGAAGACCTGAGTTCACATCTAGCTTCAGATACTTACTAGCAGTGTGTCCCTGGGCAAGTCACTTAACTTGTTTGCTTCAGTTTCTTCAACTGTAAAATGGGAATAATAATAGCACCTAGACATCACAGAGTTGTTGTGAGGATGGAATGGAATAATATTTGTAAAAGTGCTTAGCACATACTGCTCAGGAAGGGAGAAGAGAAGTGAGAGAGGGAGAGAATTTGGAACTTAGTTTTAAAAAATGAATGTTAAAAATTGTTTTTACATGTAATTGGGAAAATATTATTCCTAGAAAAAATGTGTTTAGCACAGTGTCTGGTATAGTAGGTGCTATATAAATACTTATCCCATTCTCATTGCCTTTTCTACTCTTCTTACCACTTTGTTTTGCAAAATAAATTCTCATAAAAAATATTTATTAAATTGAAAGGCTTTCCTTTCCCTTGATATAGCTGAATTGATAGTACTACTATTAGGTCTGTTAGCCCTGGTTAGGGCTGTTTTGGGGCTTAGAGTGAATATATACTGTTTTCATTCAGAAGGAAACCAAATCTTAGTCTCCAAAGTAACATTTCTCTTTCTAATTCTACTGGAATTTCTTCTCTTTCTTGATATGTTAGTTCTGGTCCCTCTGCTTCTCTGTTTTTTCACTTTCTTGTGATCCCATGGTCTCTGAAAATTACAGACTTGAGTTAGGTACTAAATAGTCAGAATTTGCTCCCCAGGTCAGATAGACCAGGTCTGTTGCCTGTTCTTTGAAACAGGGAGCTGTGTACCACTGGAATTATGTGAGTGAGTGGTGGAGCTGAAGGGTGCAAGGGTGGGAGTGTGGGGGTTGGAGGGGGGTGTGGGGAGGGGGGATACCAACACACTTCTTGGATGGGGAAAAAGCCCTCCAAAGGACAGATGACGGGGTGGACAGAGAGAAGGCGGCTAAATGGGCTTTAGCCCATTGTGGTATTCGTGGTTGCTTCCCTTACTTGCTACCAGGACAAGGAAGGTGCTCTTGCCCTCATGGAGAGGAGTAGCTACAGGTATGGGATGGGCTTAGAATAAGAAGGCACTCCTTTTCCAGCATACAGAATCCTTTATGCCAGTGCTGCTTGTATAGTAACTCTCTGTTGAATTTGGTATGCTGTTTTTTACAGATTCTGAAATAAACTTAGTTTTGGTATTCATTCCATGAAACAAAGTTAAGCCATGATTTTTAAATTTTTACCTTGATTCATTTATAAGAACGGTAATAACAAAAACTTTCTTTAAAAATACACAAAAGAGAAAAGTTGGAGTTTTTCCTCATGTCATTATTCTGATTAAGTGCCTATTAAGCATATAAAATATTTTTCCAATATAAATTTAACAGATGTCCAACAAAATGTAACAGTTTTAAATAGTAGATTTTTGAGACAAAAAAGTCAAACTATCTTCCCCAGAGTAGTATAGCAAAGGTCTTTGCAGCAATAAGGATCGAAAATGACTCACTATCAGGTGATAGAATTTTTGTATTTGATTTTGTGACAGAGGGAAAACTCTACGACTGAAACAGTGACGTGATCAGTAGAGAGCAGATGACTAAGTATTATGTTATTTTGAAGTGACTATATGTAATTCTGTGAACTCTGAGGTTCAGTTTTAGCAGATTGTTTTATAACTAGAAAAATGAGTACAAAATTGATAAATACTATTTTTGGGAATAGGGGAGAGCAAGGTGTGAGAAAAAGAGAATAATTTACTATCCCTAAAGGGAAGAGAGAGGATAGTGAGAACATAAGTGCTTTTAATATGTTACATGAATTTGCCTGTGTGTTGGCTATTTAAGATGAGCCCCTAGGATAGTGCAGTGGTTTGAGTGCTGGGCCTGGAGTCAGGAAGACCCGAGTTCAAATGTGATCTCAGACACTTACTAGATGTGTGACCCTGGGCAAGTCACTTAACCCTGTTTGCCTCAGTTCCTTATCTGTCAAATGAGCTGCAGAAAAAAAGGCAAACCACTCATTTCTTTGCCAAGAAAACCACAAAAGAAGTCGCGAAGAGTTGGACACAACTGCAGATGACTAAAAATCAACAAAAAATGGCATGTGAAAGCATCTATGAGAGTGCGTTATTTGTATGTTCTCTTTATCAGTTGATATCACAAGGAATTGCTAGTAGAATTTAGTAAAATTGATACATGATTATTATATTCTTAGACTTGCTTTGAGTTCCTTGGGGGAGTTCTTGGGGAACTATGGGGAATCTATGTAAAAACTCAGTTTTGCTGCTTTATGGAGGATGGGTTTGAGAAGGGAGAGACTTGAGGCAGAGAATGCAGTTAGAAGGCTATTATAATAAATAGTCCAAGCAAAAAGTGATAAGGGCCTGAACTTATTGTGAGTAGAGTAAATGGGAAGTATGCAAGAGATGTAGAAAAAGAAATTAAAACATTTAGCAGCTGATTAGATCTGTGATATGAGAGAGAAGAATTGAGAATGACCCTCAGATTGTGAACCTTGGTGACAGGAAGGATGATGGTGTCCTCCGCAGTACTAGGGAAGGTGGAGCAAAGGGTGGTTTGCGAGGAAAGGTAACGAATGAGTTATTTTGGACGTGTTTTTTTTGAGAATTCTATGGTACATTCAGTTGGAAATGCTGATGATGTGTCACTAAAGCTCAGAAAGATAGACCAGGACTGGATAAATAGATCTGGGAATCATCTGCCAAGAACTGATAATTAAACCCATGGGAGTTGATGAGATGACTACTACTAATAATGATAGTGTTCATTTATATAGTGTTTTAATGTTTGCTTAGCACTCTACATATGTTGCCTTGCTTTCTTCTGAGTTGCAGTAGAACTAAAGTTGATCAGGTGTCATTAGTAGTAAGAAGAATGATGACCCGTTGGGAGCAGAGGTTGCTTAAGGAGGGGTGAACTGGCTGAGGTCAGAAAAACTGAGCAAGTTAAAGCTTCTGTGCTTATCAGCATTTGGTTAAGGCTCATGAGTGACTGCTGTTCTTTCAGACTGGGCTGGAAGGTCTTTTTTTCATTAATTAATTAATTTTTAATTTTCAACATTCATTTCCACAAGATTTTGAGTTCCAAATTTTTTCCTCTCCCCCCCAAGATGGCATGCATTCTGATTACCCTTTCACCCAGTCTGCCCTTTCTTCCCCCGGTCTGCCCCTCCCCCTTATCCTCTTTGCCCTTACTTTCTCGTAGGGCAAGACAGATTTCTTGGACTGGAAAATCTAAAACAAACAAACAAAAAATCTCACAGATCACCTCCTAAAAGAAACCTCAGAATGAAAACTCCCAGCAACATCAGAGCCAAAACCCCATAGCTTCCAGTTCAAAGAAAAACATGCAAATAGCCAGAAATAAAGTGTTTAACTACCAAGGAACCACAGTGAGGATCACACAAAATTTTGTAGCTACCACTTAATAGGAGGATAGAACATGGAATAAATATTAGAAAAGATAAAATATGCAGGCTTACAACATGGATATTAAATGCTTGATGACTAGAATTATACAAGGAAAGAAAGGAAGGAAACCTCAGATATATTAGAACCAGAGGGCAAAGAATTAACAAGCATGTATCTCCTTACCAACCCTACATTTCTTGAGAAAAAAAGATGGCATACAACAAATATTCATAGTCAAGGAAACAAAGCACATTCCTGTATTGGCCGTGTCTAGAAACACATGCCTCATTCTGTATGTCTGATTCAGCGTGTCTCAGTAGGCAGACAGCATTTTAGATCATTTTTACTCCGGAACAATGGTTGATCACTGCATTGATCATAGTTCTTAAGACTTTCAAAATTATTTTTTCACAAAGTTATAGTATAAATTATTCTCCTGGTTCTGCTCACTTCTTACTGCATCATCTCAAAGTGATATTCGAATGACTTCTGCTCTCTACACCCTTTTATTTATGTAATTTTACCTTGTTCCCCACACCCCATTATGTGAAGTAAGTTCCTTCCCATTTTTCTATTTTTCTTGTTTACCTCACCCCCTTTCTTTCTTTCTTTCTTCCTTTTTTTTTTTAAGATGATCAAAACATAACAAAATCACTCTTAGACCCTCCATCTTATTTGACTCCTACTATGACCTTTGTTAAAATGATAGTTCTCCTGACTCTGGGCATTTTCACTGGCTGCCCCCTGTGCCTGGAACTCTGTCTCTTCTTATCTCCATCTACTGACTGAAAGGAAAGGACATCTGGAGGTGGAGATTAGGAAGGACAGAGTTCCCTTTAAAATCTTTAAAGACTTTATATCTTTCAAGTCCCATCTTCTTGGGAGCCTTTCTCATTTCTACCCAAATCTAAATACTTTCTTTCTGAGATTATCTCCAGTTTATCCTGTGTTTATCTTCTTTAACAATAGTTGTTTGCATTTTGTCTCCCCCATTAGATTTTTCACTCTTTCTTTGTACTTACCACAGTGCCTGCAAGTAGTAAACACTTAATACGTGATTATTGACTTGTGTGAATTGACTTGAAGATTGGAGAGAAAAGAGGACTGATGATATTCGGGCAATTGGTAGGAAAAGGTGAGAGAAGGTGAATTTAAAGATGTATAGAAGGAATAGCCTTCCTGAGAAGAGTCATCCTCAGATTAAATAGTAAATAGTGGAACTAGTATAGTCAAGGGATTCTAGGATTAGGAAGTGGTATAAGATCTGTTTCAGGTTATTTGTGCTTATTTAAGGAGACATTATATTGAAAAATCTGTTTTCCTGTTCAATTTTTACAAATACTTATTTGTCTTACTATAGGAACTTAGCTATGGAAAAGAATCATTGTGGTTGGAATTAGTTTGGATAGCCATATTTTAAAAATTAATTAATTAATTTTTCATTTTTAACATTCACTTCTATAAGATTTTGAGTTCTAAATTTTCTCCCCCTCTTTCCCCTCCCCTTTCCCCAAGATGGCATGCAATCTGATACAGTCTCTACATATATGTTCATATTAAACACATTTTCACATTAGTCATGTTGTAAAGAAGAATTAGAGCCAATGGGAGGAATCACAAGAAAGAAGAAATGGAAAAAAAGGAGAGCAAATACTATGCTTCGATCTGCATTATGACTCCATACTTCTTTCTCTAGATGGGGACAGCATTTTCATGAGTCATTTGGAATTGTTTTAGATCCTTACATTGCTAAGCAGAGATAAGTCTATCAAAATTAGTCATCTCACAGTGTTGCTGTTAGTATGTAAAATGTTCTACTGGTTCTGCTCATTTTGTTCAGCTTCAGTTCATGTAAGTCTTTCCAGGTTTCTCTGAAGTCGGCCTGCTTATTATTTCTTATGGAACAATGGTATTCCATCACATTTATATACCACAGCGTGTTCTACTATTCCCCAGTTGATGGACATCCCTTCAATTTCCAATTCTTCACCACTATAAAAAAGCTGTTATAAATATTTTTGTACGTGTGGGTCATTTTCCCATTTTTATGCTCTCTTTGGGATACAGACCTAGAAGTGGTATTGCTGGAGCAGAGGGTATACACAGTTTCATAGCCCTTTGAGCATAGTTCCAAATTGCTCTCCAGAATGTTTGGATCAGTTCACAACTCCACCAACAATGCATTAGTGTTCCACTTTTCCCACATCTTCTCCATCATTTATTGTTTTCTTCTGATAGGGTGTGATATGGTTCGGTTAACCATAATTGAGGAGGTAGTTCTTGAAGTAGGTGTTGAAAGAAGCATAGAGTTTGTATTGGCAGAAAGAAGAAGTTCTATGGCAGGGATATGTGGTCTATAGGGCAGCATGAAGAAAGAAATGAACATGATTTGTGGTAGAAGATATGAATAGTGTCCTGACAGGAAGTGAGTAAAGGGTCCATGTTGAGGAGCACTGGAAGAAGAGAAATAGACAAAGTGGGACTATAGGATGGAATTGGAAAGAGAATTTTAAAATTTCCATGCATTAGAAATATTGTGTTACCTATAATTTACACATCTTTCAAAATCTGTCTCTCTTTTATTTTATAGTGCCTCTACCTCTCATTCGGACCATTCAGTACATTTAAAATCAGCTTCTGTCATATCATCGGATTCTATTTCAACTTCTGCAGAGAACTTTTCTCCTGACCTGAGGGTATGTACTCTAGGTTTTAAAAGCGATGATCAGTTGACTTAAGTTGATTACTTTTTGGTAGCCAGTACTCTGATGAGCATAGGTTTAATATCTAAGCCAGGGGATCAAACTTCCTGCCTGGGTGTGGCCTATAGAATTCTCCAGTATGTCCCAAACCAGATTAAAATGTAATTGGGAAGTATTTAACAAAAGAAATAAAAACATAATACATATTCCACTGGTCTAAACAACCTCTCTAAAACTTGCTGTTGGGGGCTGGGGTGGGGGGGGTAGGAGGGGAGGAGTCTCTGAAGGCCAGCTGCTCAGCATAAACTATGTTCTTAGCTTTGACTAGTAAGTGATCTTTTTGAAGCACTCTTGGAAACTTCTGAGGCAATGCCGAACTTGGAGTTGGGAGGACATGGATTTGAGCCCTGGGTTTGATCCTTGTTAGCTCTGTGATCCTCTGCAAGTCACTGACCCTCTCTGAGCTTCAGTTTTTTCATCTGTAATAAGGAAATAATGATATCTTTAATACTTACCTCATCAGGGTGCTGTGAGGCCCAAGTGAGATACCATATATATATAAACTATATGAGTAAAAATGTTATTAATTTCCAATATTCAATTAATTTACAATACTTACTTTAAATAAACTGTTTACATTTGTGAAAATTACTCCTTTTCTACTCCATGAAGTCTTTTCTCAGATCTTTCCAGTTGCTAGTGCTCTCTCTTGTTTCATATCACTTTGTATATAGTTATTTTTGTCTCTAATGTATCCCTGAGAAGATTGTAAGCTCCTGTTTTGTTTTTGTCTATATACATATTTTTACATGCAATGGCTAAGATAAAAACCTTGAAATTAGTGGTAAAGTTACAAATTTAGTCTTCCTAAACAAAAATTTCTGGAATTTCCCCTTAAATCTCTGAATTGCAAAATAGACCTCAGCACCTACTGTGGTACATTGTACATAATAGAC
>JAQQSV010000275.1:0-84261 GCA_028646515.1 Pseudochirops corinnae | reverse complement strand
GGATACATTAGAGACAAAAATAACTATATACAAAGTGATATGAAACAAGAGAGAGCACTAGCAACTGGAAAGATCTGAGAAAAGACTTCATGGAGTAGAAAAGGAGTAATTTTCACAAATGTAAACAGTTTATTTAAAGTAAGTATTGTAAATTAATTGAATATTGGAAATTAATAACATTTTTACTCATATAGTTTATATATATATGGTATCTCACTTGGGCCTCACAGCACCCTGATGAGGTAAGTATTAAAGATATCATTATTTCCTTATTACAGATGAAAAAACTGAAGCTCAGAGAGGGTCAGTGACTTGCAGAGGATCACAGAGCTAACAAGGATCAAACCCAGGGCTCAAATCCATGTCCTCCCAACTCCAAGTTCGGCATTGCCTCAGAAGTTTCCAAGAGTGCTTCAAAAAGATCACTTACTAGTCAAAGCTAAGAACATAGTTTATGCTGAGCAGCTGGCCTTCAGAGACTCCTCCCCTCCTACCCCCCCCACCCCAGCCCCCAACAGCAAGTTTTAGAGAGGTTGTTTAGACCAGTGGAATATGTATTATGTTTTTATTTCTTTTGTTAAATACTTCCCAATTACATTTTAATCTGGTTTGGGACATACTGGAGAATTCTATAGGCCACACCCAGGCAGGAAGTTTGATCCCCTGGCTTAGATATTAAACCTATGCTCATCAGAGTACTGGCTACCAAAAAGTAATCAACTTAAGTCAACTGATCATCGCTTTTAAAACCTAGAGTACATACCCTCAGGTCAGGAGAAAAGTTCTCTGCAGAAGTTGAAATAGAATCCGATGATATGACAGAAGCTGATTTTAAATGTACTGAATGGTCCGAATGAGAGGTAGAGGCACTATAAAATAAAAGAGAGACAGATTTTGAAAGATGTGTAAATTATAGGTAACACAATATTTCTAATGCATGGAAATTTTAAAATTCTCTTTCCAATTCCATCCTATAGTCCCACTTTGTCTATTTCTCTTCTTCCAGTGCTCCTCAACATGGACCCTTTACTCACTTCCTGTCAGGACACTATTCATATCTTCTACCACAAATCATGTTCATTTCTTTCTTCATGCTGCCCTATAGACCACATATCCCTGCCATAGAACTTCTTCTTTCTGCCAATACAAACTCTATGCTTCTTTCAACACCTACTTCAAGAACTACCTCCTCAATTATGGTTAACCGAACCATATCACACCCTATCAGAAGAAAACAATAAATGATGGAGAAGATGTGGGAAAAGTGGAACACTAATGCATTGTTGGTGGAGTTGTGAACTGATCCAAACATTCTGGAGAGCAATTTGGAACTATGCTCAAAGGGCTATGAAACTGTGTATACCCTCTGCTCCAGCAATACCACTTCTAGGTCTGTATCCCAAAGAGAGCATAAAAATGGGAAAATGACCCACACGTACAAAAATATTTATAACAGCTTTTTTATAGTGGTGAAGAATTGGAAATTGAAGGGATGTCCATCAACTGGGGAATAGTAGAACACGCTGTGGTATATAAATGTGATGGAATACCATTGTTCCATAAGAAATAATAAGCAGGCCGACTTCAGAGAAACCTGGAAAGACTTACATGAACTGAAGCTGAACAAAATGAGCAGAACCAGTAGAACATTTTACATACTAACAGCAACACTGTGAGATGACTAATTTTGATAGACTTATCTCTGCTTAGCAATGTAAGGATCTAAAACAATTCCAAATGACTCATGAAAATGCTGTCCCCATCTAGAGAAAGAAGTATGGAGTCATAATGCAGATCGAAGCATAGTATTTGCTCTCCTTTTTTTCCATTTCTTCTTTCTTGTGATTCCTCCCATTGGCTCTAATTCTTCTTTACAACATGACTAATGTGAAAATGTGTTTAATATGAACATATATGTAGAGACTGTATCAGATTGCATGCCATCTTGGGGAAAGGGGAGGGGAAAGAGGGGGAGAAAATTTAGAACTCAAAATCTTATAGAAGTGAATGTTAAAAATGAAAAATTAATTAATTAATTTTTAAAATATGGCTATCCAAACTAATTCCAACCACAATGATTCTTTTCCATAGCTAAGTTCCTATAGTAAGACAAATAAGTATTTGTAAAAATTGAACAGGAAAACAGATTTTTCAATATAATGTCTCCTTAAATAAGCACAAATAACCTGAAACAGATCTTATACCACTTCCTAATCCTAGAATCCCTTGACTATACTAGTTCCACTATTTACTATTTAATCTGAGGATGACTCTTCTCAGGAAGGCTATTCCTTCTATACATCTTTAAATTCACCTTCTCTCACCTTTTCCTACCAATTGCCCGAATATCATCAGTCCTCTTTTCTCTCCAATCTTCAAGTCAATTCACACAAGTCAATAATCACGTATTAAGTGTTTACTACTTGCAGGCACTGTGGTAAGTACAAAGAAAGAGTGAAAAATCTAATGGGGGAGACAAAATGCAAACAACTATTGTTAAAGAAGATAAACACAGGATAAACTGGAGATAATCTCAGAAAGAAAGTATTTAGATTTGGGTAGAAATGAGAAAGGCTCCCAAGAAGATGGGACTTGAAAGATATAAAGTCTTTAAAGATTTTAAAGGGAACTCTGTCCTTCCTAATCTCCACCTCCAGATGTCCTTTCCTTTCAGTCAGTAGATGGAGATAAGAAGAGACAGAGTTCCAGGCACAGGGGGCAGCCAGTGAAAATGCCCAGAGTCAGGAGAACTATCATTTTAACAAAGGTCATAGTAGGAGTCAAATAAGATGGAGGGTCTAAGAGTGATTTTGTTATGTTTTGATCATCTTAAAAAAAAAAAGGAAGAAAGAAAGAAAGAAAGGGGGTGAGGTAAACAAGAAAAATAGAAAAATGGGAAGGAACTTACTTCACATAATGGGGTGTGGGGAACAAGGTAAAATTACATAAATAAAAGGGTGTAGAGAGCAGAAGTCATTCGAATATCACTTTGAGATGATGCAGTAAGAAGTGAGCAGAACCAGGAGAATAATTTATACTATAACTTTGTGAAAAAATAATTTTGAAAGTCTTAAGAACTATGATCAATGCAGTGATCAACCATTGTTCCGGAGTAAAAATGATCTAAAATGCTGTCTGCCTACTGAGACACGCTGAATCAGACATACAGAATGAGGCATGTGTTTCTAGACACGGCCAATACAGGAATGTGCTTTGTTTCCTTGACTATGAATATTTGTTGTATGCCATCTTTTTTTCTCAAGAAATGTAGGGTTGGTAAGGAGATACATGCTTGTTAATTCTTTGCCCTCTGGTTCTAATATATCTGAGGTTTCCTTCCTTTCTTTCCTTGTATAATTCTAGTCATCAAGCATTTAATATCCATGTTGTAAGCCTGCATATTTTATCTTTTCTAATATTTATTCCATGTTCTATCCTCCTATTAAGTGGTAGCTACAAAATTTTGTGTGATCCTCACTGTGGTTCCTTGGTAGTTAAACACTTTATTTCTGGCTATTTGCATGTTTTTCTTTGAACTGGAAGCTATGGGGTTTTGGCTCTGATGTTGCTGGGAGTTTTCATTCTGAGGTTTCTTTTAGGAGGTGATCTGTGAGATTTTTTGTTTGTTTGTTTTAGATTTTCCAGTCCAAGAAATCTGTCTTGCCCTACGAGAAAGTAAGGGCAAAGAGGATAAGGGGGAGGGGCAGACCGGGGGAAGAAAGGGCAGACTGGGTGAAAGGGTAATCAGAATGCATGCCATCTTGGGGGGGAGAGGAAAAAATTTGGAACTCAAAATCTTGTGGAAATGAATGTTGAAAATTAAAAATTAATTAATTAATGAAAAAAAGACCTTCCAGCCCAGTCTGAAAGAACAGCAGTCACTCATGAGCCTTAACCAAATGCTGATAAGCACAGAAGCTTTAACTTGCTCAGTTTTTCTGACCTCAGCCAGTTCACCCCTCCTTAAGCAACCTCTGCTCCCAACGGGTCATCATTCTTCTTACTACTAATGACACCTGATCAACTTTAGTTCTACTGCAACTCAGAAGAAAGCAAGGCAACATATGTAGAGTGCTAAGCAAACATTAAAACACTATATAAATGAACACTATCATTATTAGTAGTAGTCATCTCATCAACTCCCATGGGTTTAATTATCAGTTCTTGGCAGATGATTCCCAGATCTATTTATCCAGTCCTGGTCTATCTTTCTGAGCTTTAGTGACACATCATCAGCATTTCCAACTGAATGTACCATAGAATTCTCAAAAAAAACACGTCCAAAATAACTCATTCGTTACCTTTCCTCGCAAACCACCCTTTGCTCCACCTTCCCTAGTACTGCGGAGGACACCATCATCCTTCCTGTCACCAAGGTTCACAATCTGAGGGTCATTCTCAATTCTTCTCTCTCATATCACAGATCTAATCAGCTGCTAAATGTTTTAATTTCTTTTTCTACATCTCTTGCATACTTCCCATTTACTCTACTCACAATAAGTTCAGGCCCTTATCACTTTTTGCTTGGACTATTTATTATAATAGCCTTCTAACTGCATTCTCTGCCTCAAGTCTCTCCCTTCTCAAACCCATCCTCCATAAAGCAGCAAAACTGAGTTTTTACATAGATTCCCCATAGTTCCCCAAGAACTCCCCCAAGGAACTCAAAGCAAGTCTAAGAATATAATAATCATGTATCAATTTTACTAAATTCTACTAGCAATTCCTTGTGATATCAACTGATAAAGAGAACATACAAATAACGCACTCTCATAGATGCTTTCACATGCCATTTTTTGTTGATTTTTAGTCATCTGCAGTTGTGTCCAACTCTTCGCGACTTCTTTTGTGGTTTTCTTGGCAAAGAAATGAGTGGTTTGCCTTTTTTTCTGCAGCTCATTTGACAGATAAGGAACTGAGGCAAACAGGGTTAAGTGACTTGCCCAGGGTCACACATCTAGTAAGTGTCTGAGATCACATTTGAACTCGGGTCTTCCTGACTCCAGGCCCAGCACTCAAACCACTGCACTATCCTAGGGGCTCATCTTAAATAGCCAACACACAGGCAAATTCATGTAACATATTAAAAGCACTTATGTTCTCACTATCCTCTCTCTTCCCTTTAGGGATAGTAAATTATTCTCTTTTTCTCACACCTTGCTCTCCCCTATTCCCAAAAATAGTATTTATCAATTTTGTACTCATTTTTCTAGTTATAAAACAATCTGCTAAAACTGAACCTCAGAGTTCACAGAATTACATATAGTCACTTCAAAATAACATAATACTTAGTCATCTGCTCTCTACTGATCACGTCACTGTTTCAGTCGTAGAGTTTTCCCTCTGTCACAAAATCAAATACAAAAATTCTATCACCTGATAGTGAGTCATTTTCGATCCTTATTGCTGCAAAGACCTTTGCTATACTACTCTGGGGAAGATAGTTTGACTTTTTTGTCTCAAAAATCTACTATTTAAAACTGTTACATTTTGTTGGACATCTGTTAAATTTATATTGGAAAAATATTTTATATGCTTAATAGGCACTTAATCAGAATAATGACATGAGGAAAAACTCCAACTTTTCTCTTTTGTGTATTTTTAAAGAAAGTTTTTGTTATTACCGTTCTTATAAATGAATCAAGGTAAAAATTTAAAAATCATGGCTTAACTTTGTTTCATGGAATGAATACCAAAACTAAGTTTATTTCAGAATCTGTAAAAAACAGCATACCAAATTCAACAGAGAGTTACTATACAAGCAGCACTGGCATAAAGGATTCTGTATGCTGGAAAAGGAGTGCCTTCTTATTCTAAGCCCATCCCATACCTGTAGCTACTCCTCTCCATGAGGGCAAGAGCACCTTCCTTGTCCTGGTAGCAAGTAAGGGAAGCAACCACGAATACCACAATGGGCTAAAGCCCATTTAGCCGCCTTCTCTCTGTCCACCCCGTCATCTGTCCTTTGGAGGGCTTTTTCCCCATCCAAGAAGTGTGTTGGTATCCCCCCTCCCCACACCCCCCTCCAACCCCCACACTCCCACCCTTGCACCCTTCAGCTCCACCACTCACTCACATAATTCCAGTGGTACACAGCTCCCTGTTTCAAAGAACAGGCAACAGACCTGGTCTATCTGACCTGGGGAGCAAATTCTGACTATTTAGTACCTAACTCAAGTCTGTAATTTTCAGAGACCATGGGATCACAAGAAAGTGAAAAAACAGAGAAGCAGAGGGACCAGAACTAACATATCAAGAAAGAGAAGAAATTCCAGTAGAATTAGAAAGAGAAATGTTACTTTGGAGACTAAGATTTGGTTTCCTTCTGAATGAAAACAGTATATATTCACTCTAAGCCCCAAAACAGCCCTAACCAGGGCTAACAGACCTAATAGTAGTACTATCAATTCAGCTATATCAAGGGAAAGGAAAGCCTTTCAATTTAATAAATATTTTTTATGAGAATTTATTTTGCAAAACAAAGTGGTAAGAAGAGTAGAAAAGGCAATGAGAATGGGATAAGTATTTATATAGCACCTACTATACCAGACACTGTGCTAAACACATTTTTTCTAGGAATAATATTTTCCCAATTACATGTAAAAACAATTTTTAACATTCATTTTTTAAAACTAAGTTCCAAATTCTCTCCCTCTCTCACTTCTCTTCTCCCTTCCTGAGCAGTATGTGCTAAGCACTTTTACAAATATTATTCCATTCCATCCTCACAACAACTCTGTGATGTCTAGGTGCTATTATTATTCCCATTTTACAGTTGAAGAAACTGAAGCAAACAAGTTAAGTGACTTGCCCAGGGACACACTGCTAGTAAGTATCTGAAGCTAGATGTGAACTCAGGTCTTCCTGATTCCAATTCCAGGACTCCATCCACTCTGTCCTTTCTACCACCAGCTGCCATAAAAAGGCAAAGATAAATAAGACACAGTGGCTGTCCTCAAGAAGTTTCTAATCAAGTAGAAGGGGCCAGTAAGGACTCACTTCAGACATACTAAAGAATAATGTCATTAACCTCAAAACACTTTGAAGCCAGAAGTCCCATTCAAAGTTTCCACAAAAGTTTCTATCTACTTCTTCATTCCCTAATTAATCCTACTTTTCTTTAAGCACCAAAATCAAGAAAAAAAAATTTTTTTAATTATTCCTTCTCAAATTACACTGTTTTTTTTAGTTTGGTTAATTGCTCGTGTTGAAATATTGTTTGCTAACTATTTTTCATGGCAAATATATAATATTTCGAGCTACATTATGGGATAAAAGGCCTTCTGCGGATTATCTTAAGAACCTAACCACCATTTAAAACACTGTTTCTATGGGAAAATACATTAAATAAACTTCTGGAACACAGTCTTTTAGAGTCTATCTGTAGTGGCATAAAGTAAAACTTAAAGCCTAATTTCTTACTTAATGCTCTGAATTATTTCAGATAACATTTTGGTTCAATTTGCTCTCCTTTCCTACTAAGTCCCTTCCTATATGAATAAAAAGCAATACAAATAAAATTTCAGGTCATTCGAAACAGAATGAGACCTACCGAAAGACACACTGTTTTGTTTGTGTGTTTGTTTTGGAACTTGAGTCTCTCGCTGAGCTGCAAATGCAGAAGCCACTCACAGGCCTATGCCCAGTGCTGATGAGCAGGAAAGCATCTCCATCCTGGACCAATTTATCAAGGTAGAAGCCTAGGGGCCCAGATACCTATCAGCTTAATGAAAGAGGGGTCAAACTCTAACCCACAAAACTCCCAAGGGTGGTTTCCTCCCCCTCAACAAGATTAAATGTAATTGGGAAACGTTTAAGAAAAGAAATAAAAATATAATACAACATAGATGTTAATTTGTGGTTTTCTAATTCAATATGCAGCCGGCAGGGATCTGTTTCTATTTGAGTTATTTGACACCACTGGCTTGGCACTCTACAGCTCAGAACTCCTGAAATCAGGTCTCCCTAGGTTTTGGGGATTCACAAACTTGTGCTTTCAAGCCAGGTTGAAACCCACATTAACAGATGCAAGACAGGAGACACAATCAGTTTGCTCATCTATTAATGGGATTGTTGCTACTTAATTGATGACAACACTGAAACTTGGAGAGAAGCAGCTGCTTAAAATAAAATGCGTAACAAGCAAAAAGTAAGTATTATTAACAGGTCTCATAAATTTATTTTTATTCCTATTTTTATATTTCTTTAAACAACCAATTCATAACTATTATTTGGAAAAGCAAAAGGGCACCTCTAAAAATCAGAAAAACAAACAATGTTATCATCTATTAAACTCAAATGTCCTGAAAACATCGACACTAGCACCATGTTAGGAAGGTCAATTTTAGTAAATATATGAAAAGAATGTCGGGAAACATTTTTGGAAGAAAGACTCAAGTGTTTAATTGGCTGTAATTTTTATAAATAGTATCTAAATCACTTGCCTGACATATAGACTCCTACTGCCAATTCAACTTGACTTCAGTGTTCCAAGGCAAGAAATATCATTTTTCAAAGGTAGCTTCTTTTAAGTAAGGTCCTTAGCTGAAAATGTAGTATGTTTCCCCAAGAGCAATAAATAATGTGTCCTATAAGCCTGCTCTGAATAAGCTTTTCTAGGAATGCAAATTCCGCTCTCAATACTAATACAATAGACTTCAGTGTCATAAGCACTGCTCATGTTCCATTAGTCATTCTGCTGCAAATTTTATTAAAAACAATAAAAGGCCTACAGTGTGCATAAAGCATCTGGGACACAAAAAGGTTATTTTTTAATGCTTTCAAGCTTCCGTAAAAAGAAAACACCCAAATAAAAAATATAGCTTAGAATTTCTTTTTAAAGTATACTATCATATTGCCATGTGTTTGTCAAGGAACAAATCTGAAAGATAAAGAGGAGATACAAGATGACCTCAGTACTGGCTTCAGAGATGATATCATCACATTTTGTATTTTTCAGGAAAACAATGAGAACTTTAGCTCTGGGAAAGCCTTCCAACTGGTGCATACTGGCACTTAGTTTTAAAGATAACTGAAAAATTCCAGTAGTCTAAGAGATCTATTGCCTCAGACAGTAGTTAGTTTATATTATTTTGCTTCAGGGCACTCATTTACGAACCATTCGTGGATAGGAATAAAATCTGGATAGATTTATAAATAATCTAATGAAAAAAAATTGCTTAATTTCAGTTAAGAGAGAATTATAGTGGAGTCAGCATAGTATTCGGAATCAGAAGAGCTGGGTTTTCTGGTCCTGGATTTACCACTTATCACCTGTGTGAATTTGGACAAATCAGCAAGAGAATGGATTTCATCTTCAAGCAAAGAGTATACTATGACCACTTGTCAGGTATGTAATAGAGGGGATTCTTGCTCAGGTATGGAGCTGATGAAATTGTCTTTGAGGTTCAGAGTTTGAGTTTCCTCATCTGCAAAATAGGAATAACAATATCTTCCTGGGCTGCCTCAGAGTTGTAAAGATAAACAAGTGATGGAAAAGCACTTTATAAACTGAAAAATATCATTCAAGGTATTAATAACAGTAATAGCAGCTATAGAATAGTCAGAATATCAGAACAGAAGACATCTAAGAGATTATTTGATCTAATCCCGTCATCTCAGGGATATGAAAACTGAGACTTAGACAGAAGTAATGAAAGCAATACCACACTATCTCGAAACTGAATTGCTCTGATCTTTTTTTTTTTTTAATTCAACGGACTATATACACAAGGAAATTTCATTTTAGTTTTAAAACAATAAATACCCTCCAATAATCACATTACTAAGTAAAATTTCTGGAACAGAAATATTAAAGAAAAATGTGAAGATGATTAATCAATCAATATATTTTAACCAATATTTACTGATTAACATCTATGTACAAGATCCCATGTTATCCCTGGCAAAAGGAATTCATGGTGGGGGGGAAGAGTTTAACAAACGATGTAGCTAAAATGCTATACATAAAGACCAAAGAAGGGGCCAAAATACCCGCAGCGAAATGCCTGCATCAAATTAATTTTTTATAGACTAACATTGCCAATGTTTGGGTATTTTACTTAAAATTCACACATCTGACAGAAGATAAATAAATGTCTTCCATATATAAAGATGATACCCTTGTTTACTGTACGGAAAAAATGTTGAGTTTATCCCAATACATCCACAACTCTCTTATCTGGTGCTGGAAAGGGTCAGGAAAACACCTGCTTGCCATGAAACAAAACTGCCCTATTTGGTCAAGAAACTCTAAATTCCTTTCCTGCTAGTCCTAAGATTCTATGAATTCACATTTGCAAGTACCAAGTTTGTGTCAATTAAGCCAATCAGTCAACGTGTAGAATTAAAGTACGAGAAAAGTCAAAGTACTAGAATTAAAAATAAAACACCCAGTAGCTACCTTGATAGTGTACAATAAATGTTTGACTGGGGAGAATAAAGTAGACAGGGGAAGGCATCTGAAAGTCAGACAGAGGAATTTATATCTGAAAGGAACTCAAACCAGTTACGCTCTGGACAGGCAACTCCACTATGAAGGAAACTGATCAGCATCAATATAAAAGGGCAACCAAAAGGCAACATGGAAGGGGTGACATGGTCAGACTCCAGGAAAATCACTCTGGCAGCTGAGGATGGGAGTAGGGAGAGACCTGAGTGAAGAAAATGACCCAGGCTATTGCAACAGTCTAGGCATGAGGAGATGAAAGTCTACACCAAAGGGGTGGCTATGTGAGTGGAAACAAGAGGATGTATATGAGAGATGTTGTGAAGGTTGCAGCTTGGCAAATAACAATGACAAGGGCTTTCCAAAGGCACCAAGAACAGCTAGGTTTGGAGCAAGAACAATATTAGTTCCATTTAATTTAACAAATATCACTAGAAAGAGCACTGATTTTGGAGTCAAAGGACCTGGCTTGATTTCTCACAACATTGATGGTCTTGGGCTATTAACACTGTTAACCTCTCTAAACATAAAATTCCTCATTTGTAAAAGTACCTCATGACTTCAGTCACTAATCACTATTCGATTTGCACTTCACTTTGTACAAAAGATGTATTTCGGAAGAACTGCATAATTTTTTTTGATTAAGTTGATTTTCTATACTGACTCAAATCACAATTTTTTTTCAGTTTTTATCTTCATTTTTTATTACCTATAGTTGGTAGTGATTCTTATATACATTAACCACACATAAAAAAATTTGATATTTAAAGAAACATTGCAATTATTTATTTTTGCAAAGCCAGAAAAATCATGCTGTAATCACTCTCTAGATTCATATTAAAGTATTCATTTCTATGAAGGAATAAAAGAATCTCAAAGTAGGAAGCAAACCCAGTGGTCCAAATTTTTCCTGAAGTAGGAATCTCTCATCTACATTATCCGATTAAAATTCATGAATAGTTTAGAATAGCTGTCTTCTGCATGGAACTCTGGATGTGGAAACCACTAGCAACTTAAAAGACAAACCCTAGAGAATGGTCTGAGGCACATAGAAGCTAAGTGACTGGCCCAAGGTCACAAAGTTAGAAAAAGTCAGAATCAGCATTTGAATCCAGATCTACAATCCACTATTTAATTCAGAAGTCTTAAATTCCTTTAAAAACCGAAAGGTAAAAATGCAACCTCTCTTCTTAAATAGATCTAACTTCAAGGTTTGGAAGCAGTGGGGAGGAGAATCCAAGGGAGTATCTCCAAATACAGGCAATCCCTAATCATACACACTGTGTTCTAAAAGTTAGTAAATATTATCCTACAATCTTATACAATGTTAAAAACGAATGACAGCTAGGAATCCATGAATACAGTATGGTATTATTCTAAATGTAATCAGTCAACAAGCATTAATTAAGCGCTTACTATGTGCCAGATACTGTATTGAGAATACAAATACAAGTAAAAAGGCAGTTCTTGTCCCCAAGAAGCTTGAATTCTCACAGAGAAGACAACACAAAACAGGAAGCTGAAAGATAGTGGAGGAGAAAAGATACTGGGGAATAAAGGGGGGATGGAGAAGTCCAGAGGGCTGTAACCTGGTAGGAAATGAAGAGAAGGCTGACTTGGGCATCCTGCTTACATGGAGGTTCTGGGAAGAGCCCCACGCTCAGAGGTATTAAGTTCCAGGGTTGAAGTCATCTTCGAGAATAAAGACATCTGGGGAGCATAATGAAGAAATCCAGCAGAGGGCAGCCTGGTGGGAAATGAAGAAATAGTTGGCCAATAGTTGGTCTCCTCAACTGGAGGCTCTAGGAGGAGTTTTTCACCCTCCAATCATAACTTATATTTATCATAACACTTTGCTGTGTAGAGCCTCACTGATGGGGCGATGGGACCTGGACCCCTAAAAGGAAAAGACCATGCCTCTAGAAGCAACCCAATTCCTGAACCATCCCATACATCTCAGCAGCCCAGATCACTGGCACCATCCCAGACTATTGGCATATCCCAACTACTCCTCAATCCCACCTAGATCACCTATCACCTGTAATTAGCTAACTTGACATTCCTTTCACTATTGTACCTGGTGCATCCCAGACTACTTACGATTCCTTAATCCTATCCAAATCCTCTCACTGTCCCTTTTGCACCATCCTCATCAATTTGCAGTTTCCCTAAGAATTTCACCCACCTCGCTGGTGTTAAAATAAACTTTGTCATTTGACTAGAAGATGGTTTGAGTGTGTGAATTCATTCCAGGCAGACACTACCCTATACTCTGACATTTTGGGGTTCTCAGTAATCCCAAACCACTTCACCCATAACAGCCCTATGAGATACAGATGAGGAAATTGAGACTTAGTGCGACTATCCTCACCTCTTCCAAATTTCTCAATTATTATAGGCATCACCAGTGGCCCAGACTCATAGCTTCACTGCCATCCTCAACTTTTTTTCCTCGCACTCACTCCACATAATCTAAACTGCTGCCACATATTGCAGTTATTACCTTCACAACATAGCTCACATAAAACATTCCCTTCTCTTCACTCAGACAGTTACCACTTTGCTGCAAACTTTTATCTCCTCATGCCGCCTGGACTGTTGCAATAGCCTTCTGTGTCATTTCCCTGACTCAAATCTCTCCTCACTCATATCCTCTACCCAAATTCCTGAAGCATAGATATCCCTACTCGATAAACTCCAATGTCTTCCTATTATCTACTCCAGGATCAAATATAAAATACTCTGGTTGGCAGTTAATGTCCTTCACAGCCTTGTCCTTTCCTGTCTTTACAATCTTCTTATACTTTATTCCCTTTCACACAATGTAATCCAGTGACACTGGCCTTCTCAAAATTCCTCACATATAACACTTTGTTCAAGTCTCAGTTTAAATATCACCTTCTGAATAAGGCCTTTCAGGCCTCTCCCAGTGCTAATGTCTCCCAAGATTACCTCTCATTTATACCACATATATCCTGCATGCACATAATCGGTTGCATGCTATTTTCCCCAATAAGATGTGAATTCCTCAAGAAGAGAAACCATGATTTTCCTGTATTCCAGCACTTAATACAGTGCCCAGCACATAGTAAGAGCTTAATGAAGCTCTTGATTAATAATACTTGCTTGTTTGCTTGACTGATTGATAGTAAAGACCCAAACCTAGATGCAGTACTTGGAATTTCCTTGAAATTGCAGTAAAAAAAAAATCTTAGACTATCTCAAAAGGACTGTGCGGCAACAATATATTGACTTGTACTTTACTTATCTACTCTAGAGAACAATGTTTCCTTCCTAGTGAGAACAAACTGAGAATCTCAAGGCCAGGAATTCACTTCCTGCTATCTCAAAGGCACTGGGAACAATCAATCAATCTCTCTGTCTTTCCCCGCCCCCAGCTCCCCCCTCCTCCATGTACACACATACAAAGATTCTCCCAGTCTCAAGCCACTGATGGTGGATGCCATGACCTAGATAAAAAGCTCCAGTCAGGAAAAGGCAGCAGGGCCTTTGAAGGGGAGAAGCAATGGCCCATTGAAGGGGAGAAGAGACAGTTCTAGAAGATTTAAGGATCTAGGAAGAAGGACCTGAGTAGTTTATTCAGGAACCAGAGCTTCCTGCTCGTGTTTTTGATTGGTTTTTTTTTTAATTAAAACCATTGTGGGGCTACTTAACCAGCACCAATTCCTCCTCATCTACTCCCAGGGACTGCTCTGCCTACATCCCTTCAATGATCACCACTGGTTTCTTACTCTCCTTATCATTAAACTGTGAGCTCCTTGAGAGGAAGGACTGGTTTTGTTTTTGTTATAATTTGGGTTGTTGTTGGTTTTTTACTTTCATTGCATCCCCAGCACTTAGCACAGGAACTGTTCAGCACATAGTTGGCACTTAATAAACGCTGACTAGTAAATGTTAGTTGACTTCTCTAGGCTACCCAAGAAAAGAACATAATATCAAAGCTAATTTCTCCAGTCTCTTCCCTCAAAAGCAAGTAGACAGCACTTCAGGGGTTTTCCTCGTTGTTTCTTTTCTCCTACGAGTAAAATCAACTGGAGGTTAAAAAGCTTCAACTTATGGAGGGGATGCAGGAAAACTGGGACACTAATGCACTGTTGGTACAATTGTAAACTGATCCCCCCTCCAAAAAGAAAAAAAAAGAATTTGAAATTAAAGGGATGCCCATCAATTAGACAACTGGCTAAACAAACTGTAGCATATGATTATGATGGAATATTATTAGTGCAATGAAATGACAAGGAGGAATATTTTCAGTATACTTTATGTGTGAAGAATGATAGATCAACAATGGGGGTATATATGTTTTACATAAAATCTATACTTTATATTCAACACTATCACTCAGTAAAAGAAAGTAAAACTAAGATATTTTCATTAGCACTTTTGATAACAGCCAATTACTGACAAATCCCTACTTAAACTATTCCCTTTTCATTATTGTCAAAGGCTTTCAAGAAGAGACTATGTTAGAATGCAGGACTTATGCCTTTTAAAACTTCTGAGTTTTTTAAAACAAAAACAAAAAACCTACCTTATCACTCCTAATTCTAAACTCAATTCTTGTGTTTAGCACCTACAAGACACAGACTGTTATGTACTCTCCAAGAACCAATGTGTCCAAGTACAGTCTCATTACCAAAAGTCTAGCCACTAGAAGATGAATATTTGTCCATAGCAACCCACAATCCAGTCAAAAAAACATCCATTAAATGCCTACTATGTGTCAGTCACGATGCTAAGCTCTGGGAATAAAAAGAATGGCAAAAGACAGCCCCTGACCTCAAAGAGCTCAAAATCTAATGGGGAAGACAAGCAAACAAATGTTCAAATGAATTATACACAAATGATAAAGAGGAAATACCAAAAAAAGTCAAGACACTAGAATTAAGGAGAAATGGAGAAAGATTTCCTGTAGAAGATGGAATCTGAAGGGAACCAAGGAAGCCAACAGGCAGAGATGAGGAGGGAGAGTGTTCCAGGCATGGCAGACAGCCAGAGAAACCTGGAACCTAGAGTGTCTTGTTCACAGAACAGCAAGGAGGCCAGTGTTACTGAATCAGAGTATGTGGTAGGGAGTACATGGAAGTCAACCAAGTCCCTTGCCACCTTCCCTCAAGGGGGCATGGCCAGCAGGAAATAGAAGGCACATGCTTGGTTCAGTATAAAATATCAAAAAATATCAATCATTACAGCAGTTAACATAATAATAGAATTGAAATGGACTTCCACAATCTATAATACTCAGCAAAGGCATCAGTAGTGACTTTTTTTTTAGTTATATTTTACTTATTTTGTTACATTTTAAGTTCTGAAGTATCTCCCTTCCTCTCCATCCCAAATTAAAGAAGGGTGCCATTTGACACAGATGTATAGCTACAGATATATGTAAAACCATACTATTCATACTTCCAGGAAAGCCCTTGCTTTTCAGTCAACTGAAGAAGAAAAGAGTAAGAATCATTTTACACTGCAGCTTCACATCCTTACAGGAATGTAAGATACTTAGTTACACTGACTTAGCCTAAAATAACATAGAAAGAAGTTGCAAAGTTAAGAATTTGAAATCAAAGCACCCTAAAATGTAAACAGCTAGGAGGTGGACAGTAAATAAAGTGTCAGAAAAAGCTAGGAAGACACATGAGTTTGAATCCTTCCTCAATGTTGTCATTTAACTTCTATGCCTTGGTTTGCTCAGGTAAAATAGGGATCATTATAACATCTACTTCACAAGGCTATTGTAAGAATCAAATATGATCATACAGAGAGAGTACCTACAAACTTTAAAGTGCCATATAAATGCTAGTCACTGTTGTAATCCTCTGCTTAGAAGAAACTGTTACTCCTCAGTATAGGACATTATAAATCACAACTTATGAGGTAAGGTCTTGGGACTTAAGAGTTTTTAAATGGTAGGATCTGAACCCAAGTCTTCTTGACTCCAAGCTCAGGACACTATCCACAATATCATGTTGCCTCTTTCTCTACTTAGTCTATTACATTATGTTACCTCTCTCTTTTCACAAATATTCAGACTGCATCATCCTTGACAAGAATGGGTTACTGCAGACTAAGTGGCCTGCTTCTTTTTCCTCTCTGTTAAGATTTCCCCCTTTTTATAAGTACATGCTAGGGAAAGGTAAGAAAATGCTCTTTAGAGGATGTTAAGAGACTCATTTTTTTAAGAAAGTTATGGTCAATGCCTGATAATAGAAGAAATTCCCTTTAATCTATTGTTCAAATGCTATAATAATTTATTCTTACTCTGAAATATCAAGCATATTTTAGAAAACCCAAGTACATTATTACTTCTAGTTTGAAATAAAAAAATAAAAAAGTCTTTGGATTCTGTATTACTGAATTCTCCCCCTAGATCACTGCCTTATCATGGCAGAGAGGCTCGTGTAGCTCAGTGAAACTATGAGCTATATGCTGCATAGGGTTACTCAAGAAAGACAAGTCATAGTGGAGAGTCCTGACAAAAGCTGAAGGAAAAGGACAGTACTAAAATGATTTTTTAAAAAGATGACATCGGAAGATGAGCCCCTCAAGTCAGAAGGTATCCAATATGCTACTGGGGAAGAGCAAAAGACAACTACAAGTAGTTCCAATATTAACAAAGTGGCTAAGCCAAAAGCTGAAAGGACACTCAGCTGCAAACACATCTGGTGATGAAAGGTAAATCCAATGCTATAAAGAACAACGTTGCATAGGAACCTGGAATGTAAGGAATCAAAGTAAGCTGGGTGTGGTCAAACAGGAGATAGAAAAATTAAACATAGACATCTTGGGTGTCAGTGAACTTAAATGGACCAGAATGGGTGAATTTATTCAGGTGATCACTACATATACTACCATGGACAAGAAGCCCTTAGAGCAGTGGTTCTCAACCTTCCTAATGACGCAACCCTTTAATACTTGTATGTGGGCGTATCTGCATGTGGGCAGACCCACCTGGAGCCAGATAGAAGAGTAGTGCCTCGGTTCCTAAGACCATCGGAAATATGTGTTTTCCAATTGTCTTAGGTGACCCCTGTGACCCCTGTGAAAGGGTTGTTCGACCCCCAAAGGGGTCGCGACCCACAGGTTGAGAGTTGCTACCTTAGAGGAAATGGAGGAGCCTTCACAGTCAATTAAGGGGTGAGAAAAGCAAAACTGTGGAATGATCTCAAAAATGACTGAATGATATCTCTTCAAATCCAAGATATCACAAGTTCAACTTCAGAGTATTACAACACAACCACTAATGCCACAGGCCAAAATTATCAGCTCTATGAAGACCTACAACATCTTCTACAAGTTATTTCTAGAAATAACACCAAAAAAGATGTCATATTCATCACAGGGGATTGTAATGCTAAAGTGGGATACAGAGTTTGTTCAGGGAAGACTAGTACCTCTGATGTGAAGGCTGCTGAGCACTTTTCAGGGCTGCTTTCCACCTTTGGCGTACACCTGTTCCACCTAATTCTTACCTACTGTAACTCTAAGAAGCTATGGCATGCCCAGCAGCCAGACCCTAGTAAATCATTTCAGGAGACAGGCTAAAACCAGGTTGAGGGTAACTGAGGGGTCTCAGACCCATTGGTGAGTCAGGGGGATGTCCACCCCAAGCATGTGAAAACTTCTCCTGGTGGAATGGGAATATGAGAACAATCTGTTCCAATGGCCATGGAGGCAGCTGAAGCAGGTGCTGTGGAACACTTAGAGCTTTGTTAGACATCAAAGATGCCAAGGTCATTCACTGCACCTTGAGCCATCACTAGTCGTCTTGATTCTGTCCTTCCACTGAACCGTGACGACTCTGGAGTAGAGTGAGGCTGATGACTTTGTGCAACTCTGCCTCACTTAAATCAAATTTATGCATTGTTGACATCACCCATACCATTTTACCATTTTTATCTATCTCAAAGTCCTGTGACAACAGGAAAGTGATGAAGCAGCTACAATGGGAACTGTAGTCAAAATCCTGCACACAGCAGCCCAGGCCATAGGGTCGTCTTCTTATAGGAAGCAGCAGTGAGTTTGGCAGCCCTCTGGGTTTCTGAGCAGTCTTTTAAGGATCACACTGCTCACCTCCTGGTGTAAGGAAGGGACTAGAAAATGTGCCCTAAAAATTGTCTGCTTACCCAACCCTGGCTTGATTACTGGGGCAGGCAGGGATCCCACCCTGTGGTCAAAACACAAAAAAAATGTACATAAACATCTGCACAGACAATTCCACTTACTATTTGCACATGAAATGTGTGTACACTTAGAGACAACACAAAATCCAGTAGACCTGAGAGACAAACAGCTCTTGCTGCAAGAGGACTCAGCAGGTATTGCATCCAAGCAGCAGCCTCAAGTGAAACAAGGCTGGCCAATGACAGCTACCTTACTGAAGTTGGAATTGGATACATGTTTTTCTGGAGTTGCCACAGTGAAGGCTGTGCTCACCTCAAAGAAAGCTCAAAATAAAGGCAAGGTACACAAATTTAGAGAATCCATCTCAAATATTCATATGGACTATTTATTTGCGCCTGACCTGTGGTAGAACATTCCAAGCTCGTATTAGTCTAATCAGTCACAGTAGGACACACAGTAATTTGACTATAACATAAGGATGTCATTTTGGTCCTCTTTAAGAACGAAAGACAACAATCAACCAACCAACCAATGGTAAAATAGAAAATCCAAAGACAATTGGAATTAACAGGCAAGTTTGGCCTTGGTGTACAAAATAAGTAGGGCAGAGTTTTGTCAAGATAATTCCTTGTTCATAACAAACACTCTTTTTCAACAACCCAAATAGTCACTCTAACACATGGGATCGCCAGACAGAAATCAGATTGATCATATTCTTTAAAGTCCAAAGTGGAAAAACTCTATACAGTCAGTTAAAATAAGACTTGGAGCTGACTATGGCTCAGACTCTTATTGCAAAATTCAAACTTAAATTGAAGAAAGTAGGAAAAAATCATCAGACCATGGAGGTATGACCTAAATAATATCCCTTGTGAATATGAAGTGGAGATGATGAATAGATTTAAGGGATTAGATCTGGTAGAGTGCCTAAAGAACTATGAACAGAGGTTCATGATACTGTGCAGGAGGCAGCAACAAAAAAACATACCAAGGAAAAAGAAGTGCAAAAGAACAAAATGGCTGTCTGATGAGGCTTTAAAAACAGCCAAGGAAATAAGGAAAAAGGTAAAGATATACCCAACTGAATGCAGAATTCCAGAAAACAGCAAGGAGAGAAAAGGTTTTCTTATAAGAGCAATGCAAAGAAACAGAAGAAAACTACAGAATGGGAAAGACAAGGGATCTCTTCAAGAAAATTAGAGATATCAAGGGAATATTTCATGCAAAAATGAGGATGATAAAAGACAAAAATGGTAGGGACTTAACAGAAGCAGAAGAAAATAGAGTAGCAAGAATACACAAAAGAACAATAGAAAAGATCTTAACATCACCTATGATCACAATGGTGTGGTTACTGATCTAGAGCCAGACATCCAGCAGAACACAGTAAAGTGGGCCAGAGGAAGCACTGCTAACAATTAGGCTTGAGAAGGTGATGGAATTTCAGCTGAGCTATTTAAAACCCTAAAAGATGATGCAGTTAGAGTGGCACTCAATATGTCAGCAAATTGGGAAAAACACAACAGTAGCCATCATATTGGAAGAGATCAGTTTACATCCCAATCCTAAAGAAGGGCAATGCCAAGGAATGTTCAAATTACTCAACAAATGCGCTTGTTTCATAAGCCAGCAAAGTTATGCTTAAGATTCTGCAAGTTAGACTTCAGCAATATATGAACTGGGAATTATTAGAAAATCAGGCTGGTTTTCAAAGAGGTAGAGAACCTAGAGACCAAATTGCCAACCTTCACTGAATTATGGAGAAAGCAAAGGAGTTCCAGAAAAACATCTACTTCTGGGTCACTGACTATACTAAAGCCTTTGACTATGTAGATCACAACAAAATGTGGTAAGTCCTCGAAGAATTGAGAGTATACCAGATCATCTCACCTGTCTCCTGAGGAACCTGTATATGGGCCAAGAAGCAACAGAACCAAATGGAACAACTAATTGGTTTAAGATTGGAAAAGGAGCACAACAAGGCTGTTTATTGTCATCTTTTTTATTTAACTTATATGCAGAGTACATCATGCAAAATGACAGGCTGAATGAATCAAGAGCCAGAATTAAGGTTGCCAGGAGAAATATCCACAACCTCAGATATACAAATGATACCACTCTGATGGCAGAAAGTGAAGAAGAATTAAGAAGCCTCTTGATGAGGGTGAAAGAGGAGAATATGAAAGTTGGCTTAAAGTTTAACAACAAAAACAAAAAATACTAAGATCTTGGCAACTGGTCCCATAATTTCCCGACAAACAGAAGGAGAAAAAATAGAAGCAGTGTCAAATGTTATATTCTTGGACTCAAAGATCACTGCAGATGGTGACTGCAGCCATGAAATCAAAAGATGCTTGCTCCCTGGAAGGAAAGCTATGGCAAATCTGCACGGCATGCTAAAAAGCAGAGACATCACCTTGCTGACAAAGGTCCATATAGTCAAGGCTATGGTTTTTCCAGGAGCAATGTATGGCTGTGAGAGTTAGATAATAAGGAAAGTGTAGCACCACAAAACTGACACTTCGAAATAGTGATGCTAGAGAAGCCTTTTGAGAGTCCCTTGGACAGCAAGGAGTTCACATCACTCAATACTTACAGAAATTAATTCAGACTATTCACTGGGAGATCAAATAACAAAGCTGAAGCTGAAATACTCTGGCCACATAATGAGAAGATGGGACTCACTGGAAAAGATCCTGTGGCTGGGAAGGCAAAAGGAGATGGGGGCAGCAGAGGATGAGACGGATAGTGTCACAGCGACAACAAATACGAACTTGGACAGACTTTGAGGGATAGTGGAGGATAGAAGGGACCCATGTGCTATGTATAGTACATGGGGTCATGAAGAGTCACGACACAACAACTGAACAACTACAACAACATTACTGAATCAGGGCCACTGGCTATAAAACCCTACTTGAAAAAACTGATGTGGTACAGAGAACCTTTACATGGTAGGCAACTGAATTTAGCTACCAGAAAAGTCTCAATCTTGTCTTTTCTGAACACTGAAACTTAGTAGATAACAATAGGATTTGGGGTTTTCATTTCATATTTTTCAGTGAGTACTGGGAAGCAAACAGAAGGAAGAGAGGGATGTTTAATGGACTGGCATTCAGGTGAAAAAAACTAACAAATTATAATTAAAATGCTATTACTTAAAAGCAAAATGCAGAAAAGAAGGAATTTTTAGCAGAATTTTTAGAGTAACATAAAATCAAGTCAAGCAACATGTATTTATTGCTCACCTCCTAAGCACCAGGCACTCACCACCTAAACACCATGCTAGACACTATACTTGCTATGAGGATAAAATGATATATTTGCAAAGCACTTAGCACAATGCCTCGAATATAGTAGGCACTACATAAATGTTAGTTTTATTATTATTACATAGTAGAAAGAACATAAGAATTAAGTCAACACTTCCTGGATAAGCAGTTCTCCAAATAACAGGGTTCGGGTGATTGTTTTTAATTATTAGCAATTAACAGCAAATTAAATAGCAAATTAACTAAAGTAATATTTTAAAATTTTAATTCTTAGATTTTTAGAAAGAATGATCTTTAGTCTAATGTCTTAAAATTATCCAAAAATATCACACCAAATACCCTAAGATACTTTGAAAGGAAAACTACAAATTAAACTATTGACAACATGTCCCACGCACTTCAGCTGTAGGAAAATTATCATACTTGCTGATTAGTGGTCTCTGGTGATGAAAAAATTGCTTCTTACATAGAAACACCTCAAGATGGATAAGTATCAATTAATTCTGTATAATAATGTCACAGGATTTGAAATTGAGGTTATTCTCATTAAAAGGTCATCTTTCGTAGTTCCATTTTCAATCTGACTTCTTATGGAAATAAGGTATATTATTAAAAAAAAATCACTCAATGTTTCTGACCATTTCCTTTTGAATAGCTTTTGATTCCCTACAATTGACTTAAACAAAATTTAGTACTACCTTTTTTTGTTAAAAGGATTATGAGGTCCCTCACAAATTTTAAATCTATTTTTCTTAAAAATAATGAGAACTGGAGGTTTCCATTGGACAAATTCTGAGTCACATGTGACCTCTGGCCCATATGATTTCAAAAGTAACACACTGCTTTGGCAGCTTTTCAAGATAAACTCAATGCTTTCTGGACATCTGTATCCAGGTTATTTCCTTCCCCTGGGGACGTATTATTATTATCTCCATTTTACAGTAGAGGAAAGTGAGGCAAACAAAGGTGAAGTGACTACCAAGTGTCTGAAATTGGATTTTAACTCAGCTACTCCTGACTCCAGGCCCAGAGTTGTATTCATTGCATGCCAGCCCTTTGCAAACAGCTGTAAACTACAAGCTCTTGGTTTGCAAAACTTGAGAAAAGAAAATGTTACTTTAAGAAGTCTTTTAAAAAGCAGATTACAGGGTAGCAAGGTGACCACAGTGAATAGTGCACCAGCCCTGGAGTCAGGAAGACCTGAATTCAAATCCAGCCTCAGACACTTAACATTTACTAGCTGTGTGACACTGGGCAAGTCACTCAATCCCAATTGCCCTGCCTTCTCCCTCCAAAAAGCAAAAAAAAAAAGAAAAAGCAGATTATGATAATCAGTCAACAAGCAATTATTAAATACTGTGTACCATGAACTGTGCTAAGTACTAGGATACAAAGAAAAGAAAAACATGACGCCTACTCTAAAGGAGTTCACATTCTAATACAGGAGACAACATGCAAAATACATGGTGTAAACAGAGAGTGATCTCAGAGACGGGCCTTGAGGAAGGAGGGGACCAGATAGGACAAAGTGAGATGCTTCCTTCAGAGGGTGAGATCCAAGGTGAGCCTTTCAGCATGCCAAGGAAACCATTCCAGCAGGTTGTGGGGAACAGAGCTGGGTAATGTACTACCATGTATGAGGAACAGCAAGGAGATGAGTGTGGCTGGGTTGTAGAGTTTGTAGAGAGGAGTAAAATGTAAGATCAAAAAGATAGAAAAAAGTCACATTGTGAAAGGCTTTATACTTAAATGCCTTGTACTACTATTACTTACTACTACTACTACTACTACTACTGTTAGAGTCAGGAAGACTTGAGTTCAAATCATGCTTAGTTATGTGACTCTGGACAAGCCACTTAACCTCTCCCAGCCTGTCTCCTCATCTATAAGATGGCATCTATCTCACAGGGTTCTTGTGGAGATCAAATGAGATAACATGAAAAGCATTAACCTTAAAGTGCTACATAAATGCTAGCTATTTACCACACATACCATAAGTTCACTTAGCAAACTTGTTGGAAATACTATATACTAATTATCGAAATATGTAATAACAAGCACTGTGAGCAAGGGACTTGGGAGTCAAAAGTGCTGAGGTCAAGTAATGGCTCTGCCAAGATATGTGACCTTGGGTAAATAACCTCTCTCTAAGCCTAATTTTCTTAATGAAATGAGGGAGTAAAGCAAAAAGATCTCTAATCTCAGCTCTAATATTCTGTGTAAGTAAAACATAAAAAAGTAAATGAATCTATAAATGTATGTTTAAAAAAAAAACCAGACTGGGATGCAATCTCAGCTTCATACTGACCTACCTTGGTAAACCATTTTGCCAGCTATAACTTTGTTCCTGTTTAAATAGTAATTTCTGGCTAATTCACAATATTAGATATTATTAAAGATTTTCTCAATGGAAGTTTAAAGATCATTTAACAATCCTGTATTAACTGAAATTAATCCTCAGTCCATAATAATGTAGAATATGGTACTAATATGCCAAGATCACTATTTGAATTGCCATATAGGACACTCAGCTTCAATTTTTTTTTTCCCAGTCGCCACCGATTCCACCACTAATTCTGACTGGCTGCCAATAGTACATACAAAGGAAATAGAAAAAATAGGTACATAGAACATCACAAATCCATTACCACTACTGGAAAAACAACTCAAAGCACAAATTCCTTTGGTTAAGAGGTCACATTAAGGATGCAACTAGGGAGAAACTGATAAAATAATGTTTACAGATATTTGGGTAACCTCTGCCTCAACAGACTATTAAGTCTCATTAGTCAGAAACAATCAACTAATATTTGCTTTATTCAGACAATGTGCTCTCCAAGCACAAATACAAGAAAAAAAAATTTGACCAAAGAACACTTAAATGTGCCATGAATTAATAGTAAGTTCAAAGAAAAATAAACATATCTGTCAACTGACAAGAAACATTTCATGCAAACTAAACCTTTCTATCAGAAAACAAAGTGTCATTAGTCACTTCCTTCATTCAGCTGTTTATTATAAGTGTGCAACACATGCATAGGAACACACTTTTTCAGCAGACCTAAGTGCAAGTGACTTGTAAATGTAATTTGTGATGGTGCACAGAATCCAAGACTCAGAGTAGTAAGGAGTTTTAGAAGTTCTACCTTCCTATCCCAGGTAGGAATCCCCTCTTACAAAACACCTGACAGGTGGAGATCCAGCTTTGATTGCTTCCAGTGACAAAGAATACAGTATGCATCTCATAAAAGCTTAATTCAGTTCACATTTATCAAAGTCTTTAAAATTTACACGGCACTTTCTCAACAACAACCCTATGACAGAGTTAATATGAGTACTGTTACCCCTATTTTGTAGATGAGGAAACTGACTGGAAAACCAGTGCTCCTTCTACTACATGAGGACAAGTCATTCATTCCATCCTGGGGCAGTGTTGATCATGAGGAAGTTCTTAATGGTGAGCTTAGATCTGCTTCTCTATAACTTTCACCTGCTAGTCCTGCTTCTTCCCTCCAGAACCACAAGGATAAAGTCTAAACTACAAAACTGATGGAAATGAAATAGAATGATATAGATAGAGAGGTTCTGCCCAGAAAAACTAGGACAAGGGAGTTTGAAAGACAGAAGAAGCAAAGGTAGGAAGGATCAAGTGCACATCAAAGAAAATAAAGGACAAGATGTGACAGAGATGAAACTAGGCCTATATTTATCAAAAGCAAGAGCTTCTGCAAAAGGACTAGTTCAAGATATTTCTGGGAGTAAGACCTAGGAAGGATATAACAACCATTTCACAAAATTAAAGGACTTCCTAAAAAGAGGGTTTGGAAGTTCTTGTTTTTTAAGGGTTTTGGGGCGTGTTTTTGCCTGAATCTACAGTTGTATGCATTACCAGCCAAAAGGGACCTTGTTTCCTCAAGAATTAATGGCTGCTGCTGAATCAAAGTAGAATTAAGACAAATAAATATAGATAAAACTATATTAATTTCAACAAACATCTGTTTAACCCCTACTTGTTACATGTAATGGACTATGCTAGGAGCTGGGATATCAGTTTTGTCCTATCAGACAAAACTAATATAGACCATCCCTTCAAGGAGCTTACGTTCTACTGGCCTTAGTAACTATGCTACATACATTTAATCTGCCTGTAGCCCTATATTCCTTACTCAGAAATTACTCAAACAGTAGTCAAATTGCTATTTGGACATTAAATAGCTGGTTAAGTGTGTGACATTTCAGAAAACTCATTACAGAAGGGCTATGTGATGGTGGAGGGGAGGGCCGAGAGAAAGGAAAAAATTAGGGAGGAAGCAATGCCAGGTTATAAGACAACTCCAAATGACTCCAGATGGAAAGGGATGTCCACATCCAGAGAAAGAGCTGCTGAGTCTGAATGCAGATGGAAGCAAACTACCTGCTGTCTTTCTTTTTCTTGTTTTGTTTTGTTTTGTTTCCTCTTACCCATTGTTCATTCCAATGGTTATAATTCTTTATAACGTGCCTAATGTTTAATATGAAGGTATTTGTAGATCCTATATTTGATTGCACACTGCCATGGGAGGGGAAGGGGAAGAAAGGAAGAGGGAGAAAACTTGTAACTCATGGGATTGTGGAACTGAATGTTGTAAACTAAAAGTAAATAAATTAATTAATTTTTAAAAAAGTAGGGAGGATATTAAGGAGAACTGATCAAAATCTAAATGAGAAAACCCCTTTTAGTCATTTGGGTGGACAGGAGATAAAACCAGTAGTAAATAGGCCTTGTATTTGGGGTGATTATAACATTTTGTTATAAAAGAGATGAAAGTTATCACTGAATTCTGTCACTTAAGCAGTATATTCTACAATGATGTACTGATTAAAAAATCAAATCATAATGACTAATATACCCTAAGCTGAAAAGTGGTGGTAGTTTTGTTCTTCAATAGTTCTCAGTCATGTAGTTTGGGGTATTCTTGGCAAAGATACTGGAGAGATTTGCCATTTCCTTCTCTAATTCATTTTACAGATGAGGAAACTGAGGCAAACAGGGTTAAGTGACCCGTCCAGGGGTCACACAAGTTAGCAAATGTCTAAGGCCATATTATGAGTCTTCCTGACTTTAGGCCTGGCACTCTAGCCACTGCACCATCTAGCTGTCCCCAAGCCAACAGGATGGCAATAATGTATCTTTAAGCTCCCACCCATTAAAAGTAAATAGAGTTCGCTGAAACGATTTGTAACAGCTATTATGATAATATGCCTATAAAGTCTGTTAAATCCAACATAATGAGCAATCTCCTTTCAACCTTATCTATTAACTATACTGATAGCAAATGGAAGAATACTAACAGTAAGACTCCTGGAACTAGCCAGTTTCTTGGCATTAAATGACAATTTTTTGCATCACATACATGTTGGACTGGTGGTGTGTAAAGAAAAAATAATAACAATAAGCCTAAGCAGCTGGTGAATAGTGAGCTGAAATAAGAAAATAGCAAACGGGAACTTTATTTTAGGGGTTCATGGAAGCACAGCCTTAAGCAATATAACTGAAAAGCCAGGAAACAACTACAACCAACCAAATAGCTTGGCTATACTACACAAAAATAAAGTTATTTTCTAAACAAGGACTTTCAGCATGACAAGAGTCTAGGAAGCAGCATTAAAAGCAGTGAAGGGTATTTTAGATAGCAGTCATTTAACAAATGAGATATTTCACAAATGTGGTGTGGACATAGTTCATATGCACAAAACAAAATTCATCATCACAGTGGTGTGATCTTTAAAAATAGGTAGCAGCACAGGCCAATATTATGTTATGATTTAAAGACAACTTCCAAGAACCTGAGGCAATCTACAAATACACACAGAGTATGAATGTGTGATAAGCCATCCAGCAAGTAAAACTGAGGCCGTCTAAGCAACAGCTGAAGTGCTTTCAGACAGTGGAGCTGAATATGTGGATAATAAATTTGGCTTTATGTTTTCTAACCACTGGAGTGAAAACAGAAACATGCAGTTACATAGTTGTCATGTTGACACAAATTCATCTTTGTCTATGATTTTTTTTTTTCCTGGAAATAAAATCAAACAGGAATTTATCAGGTGGATCCTTGTATAAAAGGCACAAATTGACAAAGTAACCTATTTCTTCAGTTGTCATTTTACAAAAAAATTCACAAAGGCTTTTCAAACAGACAATTCTCACATCTACTTTTTATAAAAATGGAAGGCACGATAGCAAAACATAATTCAAAGAATTCATTTCTACAAGTGTTTACAATACAGTGTTCCAAATAGTTTGCTTTATGATGTTCTAACTTCATAGAAGGTAAAAACATGGAGAAACCTGGAGAATGGATAGTTAACACGTTCAGGGAGGTTTCCTCTTCCCTCCCCCTCCAACATCAGGTACCTTAAATTAAATTCAAACAAGCAGTGGGTTTCATCCAGCTTATTATCAAATTCTTTATCAAATATCTATAATCGCTGATAATTATATTGAGGATTAAAATGAGGACCAAAAAATTTACATTCTAGATATGAGAAGGGCAAAGATGACATTTTTTACAAGATTTTGAGCTGAGCCCTTAGTCTGGCTCTCATTTATTTTTCCACCCTTATTTTCATATTATTCCCCTTCACAAATTCTATCTTCCTGTCAAACTAGATAGGCCCTGAATTCAAAATTACATCTCCTACCTCCAGACTTTCACAAACGCTATTCCCAGTTCATAAAATGTGCTCCCTTCCTACCTTCCAGTCAAAAAAGTATTTTTACTGTTACTCAAAGACATTTCAGCTCCCACCTCTGGGCCTCTGCTCTAGCTACTACTCATTCCTGAAATGCCCTCCCTCTCCATCCTCATTTCTACCTCTCAGACTCTCTTGCTTTCTTCAAAACTCAGCTCAAGCTCTGCCTTCTACATGAAGACTTCTTCCTGATCACTCCAGCTGCAAGTGCTTCCCCCCCCCAAAAAAAAACCTACCTTGTATTTATTCTGTATATACTTATGTAAAACATTTTATATATGTTGGCCTTCCCAGTAAACTGTAAGTTTCTTAAGGGTAGAACTGACACAGAGGAGGCACTTAATAAATGCTTGTTGATTGACTGATTTCTGTCTCTCAGAATCTTCATCTTCATTTAAGGTTCAACTGAGTTGCCACATGTTTCATGAAGTCTTCTTTGATCTCTCCAATTGTTCTTTCTCCTGCCTATTTTCCTTGTCCATGATTCATCCCCCCTCTCCATAGAGTATAAGCTGCTTGAGAGCCAGAATAGTTTCATTTCTGTCTTCTTTTGTCCTTATATACTAACACACGAGCCCAACTAGTGTCTTTCACATAGCAGGTATTCATTAAATACTTGTTGAATTGAAATATCAAATTTGTAAATGGCATAACAGGAAGGGTGGATAACAGTAATAAGAGAATCAGGTTCCAAAAATACCACAACAGGATAAAAAATGTATCAAATAAAATTAGATGAAATGAAACAGGAATAAGTGTAAATAAAGTTTCATACTTAAGAAGTTTGTTGTTGTTTTTAACCCTAAGAACAGGATGGGGGAGACATAGCTAGGTAGCAGCTCTTCAAAAAAAAAAGATCTGAGTATTTTAGTGGACTACAAGTTCAAAATATGTCAGAAAAATGACATAGTCCAAAAAAACCTAAATTGATGTTAAGCTGCATTAAGAGAAGCATAGTACTCAGGACTAGAGAGGTAACAGTTTCGGTGTGCTCTGCCTGATCAATTTATGCCTACAGGGTTGTTTTCATTTCTGGGCACCACATTTTAGGAAAAATATTGATGGGTTGGAAAATGTCCAGAGGATAGCAACTGCATTGAAAGGCCTCAGATAAAGCCACATGAAAACTACTGAAGGAGCAAAGAATGTTCAGCATGATTAAAAAAAAGATTTAAGAGAGACAGGATAGCTGTCTACAAGTATCTAAAGAGCTTTCATATGGAGAAGAAATTAAATGTGTCCTGCTTGGCCCACAAAGGCAGAAAGTGGAATAAATTTGCAATGAGGGGAATTCAGGTTTCATGAAAGGAAAATTTCCTAACAACCAGAGCAGTCCAAAAGTAGAATGGTCTGTGGTGAGTTCCCCCTCTCTAGAGGCTGTCAGACAAAGCTGGATTAGCACTTGTTGGGTAAAATGTAAAGAGGACTTTTTCAGTCACAGGTTGACCTTGATGGCCTCTGAAGTCCCTTCTAATTCTGAAAGTTTTACGAATCTATGTGATTCTATCCAGACAAAAGTTCTACTCATTTAAACACTATCAGGAGTAGCAGGGGAGTATCTACAGATGAGTCTTTTTTTTTTGGAAGAAGTTTTACACCTCCAGCTTCAGGTAGGTATGCATCATAATTTTTTTTTTAAAGAGTAAGCATATACGCTCACATGAGGTTCAACTACAGGTGTTTTTAATTGCAGTTGTTCAAAAAAGTATAGCTCAGCAGACAGGGTTAAAATCTAGCCACCAACACTTACAAGCTGTGTAATCAAGGGCCTGTCGCTGAATTTCTCTGAACATCAGTTTTCACGTCTACAAGATGGGAGTAGGATCAAAGATACAGACCTGGAAAGGAATTCAAGAGGCCTCTAGTCCAACTTCTTCATTCTACAAATGAGTTTGATGGGAATCAAAAGATAACCCATACTAGTCAGAAAACTGAGATGAGGTAGATGAGGAAACTAAGGATACAGGAAAGTTTAGTGATTTTCCCAAGGTCAAATAGATAGTAAGCATCAGAGACTAAATTCTGAAGACCTAATAATATGTTACAAAGTACTATATAAAGTAAACTATAATCTGTATGTAATTCTAAACTACAGTTGGAATCTGTATTTTTCCTATATAGTTACAACTTTTAAATCTGCTGTTTTATTTCTAAATAATTTTTATAAACTTTTTTTCTTAGTAATAATTAGTGATCTTTAAAGTTATTTTTTAAAAATACTTAACACTAAATTGAAAAAACAAATTCAAAGAAAGGTAAATTCTTACTCTCCTTCATAATTTCAGAATTCGGTACCAAAATGCGCAAACAGCTTAATATTTGACACTTCTTCATTCTTTGGACTATTTTTCACTAGTTAATAGAATGACAGAGTACTAGAGTTAGAATTAGGAAAAACTAATTACTTATTAACTCTGGGAAAATCTCTCAACCTCTCTGGGTCTCAGTTCCTCGGCAGTAAAACGAGAGATCTAGACCAGATGGCTTCTAAAGCAGCTTTTGAGCTCTAAAAATCTGATTCTACTTTATGATGTCTATGATCCATTTGCAAATTGGATGTTTCCAAGCCTTTTTATAATTATATAATAAATGTGCCATTTCAATTACTTTTTTTTCCACTTTAAAAAAAACTATCTCAAAACACAAGAGATTTCAATGACCCATAAGCTTTCTGCTATTATTCACAAAGAACTCCGCTGGAAACCTACAATTTATTAATCTAAGGCTTTCTTTCATACTTTCAAAATTTAAAAACAAACACAAAAAACCAACAATCTTCTCAAGCACAAAGGCCATCTGAAAAACTGAAGAGATGGGGGCAGAGGGCAAGAAAAATGCCCTCTCATTTGGCCTACCTGATACATTCTCCAAGGGGATTTCCATTCTCCATTCACTCCCTCAGAGATAAGGGCTGCCCAGGAATCCCAGAACCTGAGTTTTGGTCTGGGGAGTTAGAAGAGAAAAGAGTACGGGCGTTTCCACGGCAACCCTTAACAGAAGCTGGGGATAGAGTTTCTAGGGAGAGCACGAGGAGGAGGAAGGGGCAGACAGAGGAAAAGGCAATGAAAGAAGGCGGAAAGGGATGAGAAAGTAGGAATGAAGGAGGGAGGAAAGGGATGGGAAAGAAGGCATGAAGGAGGTAGGAAAGGTATGGGAATGCAGGAATGAAGAAGGGAGGAAAGGGATGGGAAAGTAGGAATGAAGGAGGGAGGAAAGGGAAGAGAAAGAAAGTATGAAGGAGGGAGGAAAGGGATGGGAAAGTAGGAATGAAGGAGGGAGGAAAGGATGAGAAAGAAGGCATGAAGGAGGGAGGGAAGGGATAGGAAAGTAGGAATGAAGGAGGGAGGAAAGGGAAGAGAAAGAAGGTATGAAGGAGGGAGGAAAGGGATGGGAAAGTAGGAATGAAGGAGGGAGGAAAGGGATGGGAAAGGCATGAAGGAGGGAGGAAAAGGATGGGAAAGTAGGAACGGAATCGCTTATGTGATGTGTAAAATGCCCAGGATGCCATTTGAGGGTCCCTGCCAGGGTATGGGAAAGGATGAAGCAGCCCGGGGAAGAGGGAGGCGGGCAAAGCCCAGGACGCCCGGGTGGGGCCGGAGCCGGGCCCGCGGCGCAGGAGCCGCAGGCAGCCGGGCAGGGCCAGGGCTCGGGGCACAGAGGGGCCAGCCGGGCGGCCCCCGCCTCCTGCCTCCCCCCTCCCAGAGCCGGGCTCGCCCGCTTACCTGGACAGCGAGTCCACGCTGGGCGGCCGCGCTGCCGCGGGCTGGGAGCCCAGGCTCTCGCAGCTGGAGCTCTTCTCCATGGTGCGGCCGGGCCGAGTGCTAGGCTGGGCGGCGGCAGCAGCAGCCGACAGGAGGAACGGCGGTCAGCCCCGAGCCTCCCAGCCCCGCCGCAGACAGGAAGCGGCCATGTTCGCCCAGACTGCACCGCGAGCGAGCGGGGGCTGCGGGAGGGGGCCAGCCGGGAGCGGGCCAGCGGGGAGCCGGAGGAGCGCCCTCCCCCTGGCCTGCCCCCGCCCCCGCCTCCGCCCCTGCCCCTAGGCTCCCTCCTCCTACAGCTGCGGGGGGGGGGGGGGGGAGGGGGAAGGAAGAGGCCAGGAGAGGGGGAGGGGAAAAGACCTTCGCGAGGGGGAATGGGGGATGGGGCATTCTGGAAGACACCCGGGAGGGATGCGAGTGACTGGGATCGGGTCTGGGGATGTGGGTCAGAGTGAGGGGGAAAATGGATGAAGGCAAGAGTGGAGTTGAAAAAGATGTGGGAGGTGTGGTTGGCGACAAAGCTGGGCAGAGGCTGAAGTCAAGAAGACTCATCTTCCTGAATTCAAATCTGGCTTCAGACACTTGCTAGCTATATGATCCTGGGCAAGTCACTTAACTCTGTTTGCCTCAGTTTCCTCATTTCCTCCAAACGAGCTAGAGAAGGAAATAGCAGACCACTCCAGTGTCATTGCTAAGAAAACCCCAAACCCTGGCAGTCAGACTCAACTGAACACACACAAGGGGTAACGTTGGGGTGAAGAAGAGCAGAGCAAAGTTGGACCTTGGTGAGATGGAGTGGCTTCCAGCTCTAAATCTATGGTTCTGTGACTTGGGGAATATGGAAATAAAGGGAAATGGGGCTGTGGGCAGGACTGAGACAAAATACCTAGTGAAAGTGAGCCAAGGAGAGGATCTGGGGATTACAGATGTTTGAGTAAGGTGAGGAGGAGGTTGAAGTGTAAGGTATTAGAATAATGGCAGGTAGGATGAGATAGAGGTGAATGCTTGACTCTTAGCTCCCAAATTCAAGGATCAGATAGGCTCGATGAATTTTTTTAGCTGCTAATACTGATGTAGGGGTGAGAGACATAGACTGGGTATTTTGGGGGGGAAAAAATAGAAAATATGGGCAGCTAGGTGGCACAGTTGAATAGAGTGATGGCCCTGGAGTCAGGAGGACCTAAGTTCAAATTTGGCCTCAAATACTAGCTGCGTGACCCCAGGCAAAGTCATTTAACCCAATTTACCTCAGTTCCTCACCTGTAAAATAAGCTGGAGAAGGAAAAGGCATACCTCTCCAGTATCTTTGCCAAGAAAACCCCAAATGGGAGCTTGGAGAGTTGGACAAGACTGAAACCACTCAGCAATAACCAAAAATGTGATAAAGTACGTAATCTCAATAACTTGGAGTGAGTGGAAGCATCAGGTTGGTGTGGGCTTGGTATTGTTGGTGATGTAGAATATGGAACAAATAGAAAAAGGAGAAATATAGAAAAGAAACTGCAGGGAGACAGTACCTGCTACTTCAGGGCCAGTAGCAGCCCTCTTTCCTCTTCTTAGTTGCCTGCCCACAAAACAATAAAGGAAAGGGTGGACATAAATAATGCAAGAGGAAAATTAAATATATCATGGGGGTGAGGCCTGGGCTAAGCTTATGCTGACTATCCCTGACTCCTTTCAATTTCCCTTGTAGAACAGGAAGGCGGGGTTGAAGAGATAGCCAGACATTGATTGTGATGATAAGAGAGCAGAATTGGGCAAAGGGAGGATGCTGCTGTCAGTAATTTTCTGCTAACAGAGGACACAGGAAGATCAGAGGAAGGACACCATTGAGACATTTAAAAACTGATAGTGAACAATTGAAATTTCATCTCTTGGAGTGCAGAGAGTGAGCAAAAGCTGTTTTTAATTATTACCAAATTATACAATGAAACTGTTTTTTTTAAAAAAAGCACTTTTTAGGGAAAATTTTTTCATCTCGAATTTTAAACCTAGACTTATTCTTCTGTTGGGTAGCTGATCTTTTTTTTAATTTCCATAACTAGTGTAAAATCAACAAGAGACATGAAGAAATTAACTGCACTGTCCACTACACACCCATAGGCTAGATCAAGGATAGCTCCGTTCACCATACATTTAACAGCTTATTACTAAATCTGTGTTTAAACACAAAGGATTTTGCCTCTCTCCCCCTGCAGGTTGCTTTTGACCAATGGTGGCCATTCAGTAGTACTTGTTATGTCACTTTTATTTCCATAGTTGGCAAAGAAAGCTTTACTGTACTGTGATGGGTGGTTAGTCAGAATCCTGTTTGACAAACAGCTGCAATTACAGCTTTAGGAATATAGCTTACTCTTTGTTTCCTCCTCCCTCCCTTCCTCACCATCTCCCCCTTTCCTTCAGTCTTTTTCCCCTTCCTGCATTGCCACCATGTTCTTTAATTCCATCTAGTCCCACAAAGTCCTTTCCAACACGGTACAACCGGAAAGAATGTTGGTTCTGAAGTCAAGAGACCCTGGGGCAAGTCACTTAATTTCTAGGTACTCTAGGAAACTCAGACTATAAATTACAAAGGAATTGCTGACCTGCGTAGGTAGAGGGAGTTTCCTCAGGTATATATCTCAGGTTCACACCCTATCCCCTATTTCAGACAAGGTAATGTAGAATGAAGACCAATAGCCAATCCTCAGGATAAAACTAAGTAACTCAATATTATAAACCATTGAGCATCAATGCTTTTTCAAATGGTATCTTCTTGTATAGTATCTCCTGCTCCCATAAGACTACTAGATTGTTAAGCAGCTCAACATCTGAGAGCAAGTTTGAGCCAATAGGTTGGGATTGAAAGTTGAATTCAGATTAAATTTCATTTTGGTTTAGTGCTTTCTATGTTGTGTACCTGGGAGAAAGCTACTTGACCATACCTTTCTCTTCTCATACTTTCTCTAAATAATTCCTAAACTTTCTCTTTTGCCAAAAACAAAACAAAGCAAAACACAGTATTATTCTCTCTCAATGGTTTCATGGTTTTATATCCCAGGTCATTTTAGAATAGATAATCTAATTAGCAAACTACAGAACTCCAATCTAAACTTCTTTTGCCCAAACCATTAAGCTGTCAACTTCACAGCTTACTGCAAGACAAAATATTTTCTTACATGTCATCTAAATCAATTATACTAGTTTGTTAAATGCTGCACATCACTCAGAGTTCTGAGTGAAAAAAGTTAGAACCCAGAAGACCTGATTTCAAAATCTAGCTCTACTACTTATTGCCTGTGAACATGGGCAAGCCACTTAACTTCTCTGAAGCTGTTTCCTGATCTATTCAATGAGAAGGTTGACCCAGATGACTCCTAAGGTTCTTTCCAGCTATAATCTGTGATAATAAAAAATAAATTTAGACTGTAAAGACATAACAAAGGGGTAAGAATCTTAACTACATGAATAAGTAGAAGATGGGCAGAGGAAAGGGGAGCAGACTGAACGGTCAGATATCCCTTTCGTTCTCTAGCCAAGTTATTGCAGGATGATTGGTAAGGAGGAGTAATCCCCGAAGATCATTCATTCACTTGGCAAATATTTGTTAAGTAGATCACACTTTACTGGATCATTATCAAATGGTTTTTGTTGTTTCACCTTAAGATACCAACTTTCAATAAAACATTCTCTATGAATGTGATACTTTACCACTAAGTTAGAGTGTTTATAGCTTACAGCCTTGTGTCTCAGTAAGTTTCTACTCTAGGAAACTTGGGTTTAATCAAAAGGTAGTTAACTTCGAATCACCTATTTAGGCATAGAATTGTCAAAGCTATTCTCTTTAGTTTCTACTTCTGATATGCACATAACTTTACTCTCCAACCCTAAAATTCATTTACTCCTGATCTGTGTGTGATATAACTATTTTACATCTATTTTATATCTTGGCGTACTATTTTCATCTCATTGTTTTATGTCCTTTGTATGTACATACACATCGGTATCATTGGTCAGAAGCTCTTATAGAACAGACCACAGTGTAATTTTCCATATGTAAAACCTAACAAAATATTATAATCAGGCACTTAAATGTTTTGCTGATGAGTTCAGGAATATTTACAGATATATTATCAATATGGATTCAAGGGAGCTCCTAATTGAGGGATATTCCAGGGATTCCTGGTGAATAAGTTAGATCTGGGACACTCACAAAACTTCAGGCTTTCTCCTAAAGGGCCTCATTTGGTCCAAGTCTGGGCTACTTAAGAGGAACAATTATGGAATGCTGACAATCAGTGAGGCTGGGCTTTTCAAAACACTGCTCTAAAAGTCCTTTAGTATATCCATCCAACTTAAGCTCAGAAGAGACCTAGGCACAGTCAAGGTCTGTGTCTACCTAGCCGAATGCTACTTACATAGTTTTATCAAATTAGCAACAGTCCTAATATTCCACACCCCCTTAAGAACAACAAAATGTTTTACAGTTGTAGCACATACATTAGGGTGATTATCCCAACTCACACAAGTCCCCAGAGCATGGTTACTATGTCCTCTTAGCTCTCTATGATTAGTCCTGAAGGTTTGAGGAATGTTTTGTTCTAAAGCTATAGTCCACAAGTCCCCTCTGGTAGCCTTCTTGTCATGAACATCAGTTAAAATTATTAGCTTTTAGGAAGAGTTATCACTAAAATGGTATACTAAAAACAGTTGACACAAAACATCCACCACAAGGTCAGTGGCACCCTCTCCCACAAGTAAATTCAGAGTCCACAATTAAGTGAACTCAAACTTAGATTACATGTAGAAAATGGGGGTAATTCAAACACAACATATGTGTGACAACCAACTTTGATAGACTGAACTCTTCTCAGCAATGCAAGGTTATAAGACAATTCCAAAAGACTCATGATGGAAGGAGATGTCTACATTCAGAGAAAGATCTAGAAAGAACAGAGTTTGAATGCAGACTGAAGCAAACTACTGCTCTCTTTCTTTTTCTTGTTTGGTTTTGTTTCCTCTTTCCCATTGTTCATTCCTTCAGTTACAATCCTTCTTTACAACCTGACTAATGCCTAATGTGAAAGTATTTGCAGATTCTATACTTGATAGCATACCGCCATGGTGGGGAGAAGAGGAGAGAAGGGGAAGAAAATTTGAAACTCAAGGGATTGGGGACTGAATCTTGTAAACTAAAAGTAAACAAACAAATTAATAAAGAAAAAAATAAGAAAAAAGAAAAATTAAAAAAAAGAAAATGGGGATAATTATAGCTTTTTCAAGATCATCATCATCATCCTTCTCATTATTCTCAAGATGTTCCCCTTAGGTAAGGTGAAGTATTTAAATGCTGTAATATTTACCATTCAATCTGTCCTTAGCTCCTGATATGAAAACTACCTTTAGCTGCTTCTGGGATCCTGCTAGGATTCCAGTGGGAAGATAGGAAGCTCTATGAATTTCCAAAGTTTAAAAGGTCTTCCAATCAAGGAGTTGGGGGAGGATACAAAGACCAAAGTCCAGAGTTCTGCTGCTCCCAACCAAATCTTCTCAGGGATTTAACTGAAGTACTCTGTCCATTTTCTCAAGTATCTTAGATTCTGAATAAGTCCCTGGTTTTTTGTGTATGGCCACACAGTGTCTTACTAAGTTCACCACTTAATCAGAACAGACTTCCTGTAAATTTCATGGCAGTTCATTTAATGATTTTCAAAGACTTTACATACTTAAAGTCTCTGATTGATTGAGATGTGTTCTCCTTGATAAATGTGTCTGGGCTAAGATCTTCCCACATGATAAATGTTCAAGGGTTAAATAGAGTGGGGTAATTTCAACCACTCCCTTAGACTATAAGCTTTTGATTATCTTTGCCAGTGAAGGTGAGTCCACAAGTTGTGAATGATTTATTCAGCTTTTAGGAAGCTAATCGTTATGGAGAGACTAGTAATAGTCCTTACCCAACTTGAAGGTCGCAGATTATATTGTAGTTAGAGAGCTGTAAAGAGGAACAGGAACATTCTTTTCCAACAAATTAGGTTATAGAAGGTGATACTTTGTTAAGAATATTTTAGAGGACCTTGGGCAAGTCACTTAACCCCAATTGCTCTGCCTTCCTCCCTCCAAAAGAAAAAAAAAAAGAATATTTTATAGGTTATCAAGGAAGGAAACATGCAATTATTACATGCTTGCCGTGTGTCAGGTACTGTGTTAAGTGCTTTACAAATATTATCTTATTTGATCCTCACAATCATCCTAAGAGGTAGATACTAGTATTATTCCCATTTTAGAGTTGAAGAAACTGAGGTAAAGAGTTTAAGTGATTTGCCCAGGATCATACAGTGATTAAGTATGTAAGGCCAAATTTAAATTTAGTCTTCCTAACTCCAGACCTAGTACTCTATCCACCATGCCACTTAGCTGTAAGAACAGAAGACTTTCCTGATAGCACTGACTTGGATTTATTTGATTAACATTCAACATGGCACAATTGATAAAATGTTGGGGTTAGTGTTAGGTTTGGGTTTGAATTTCACCTCCAAAATCTAGTCATGTGACCTTGGGCAAATCTCTTAATCTCTCCAAGTCTATTTTCTTGTTTACAAAGGAGGAATAATAGTAATAATTATAGTACTCACCTCATTTGGTTGTTGTGAGGCTAGAATATAATATATATTAAGTTCTTCGTAAACTTTAAAATAGTATGTAACTCAGTTATAATTCTGCTCAAACAATTAAATCTTCATAGAATTGTATATGGAATTGGAGCTTCAGGCCTGTATTATTTTGTTGTTCTTCTAAAGAACTTAATACTGTAAAGGATTATAGGTATGATGAATATTATTACCCTGAGAGATTATGAAGTATTTTTGTTCTCATGGGAACCTTTGCTGTCCTTTAGTAGAACAATGAAAAGCACCATCTCAACATGCTATATAATCAATTATCCATTGCCATATAACCTATTCTCAAAAATTAAAAAAGCATAATTTATGTTTATTTTATATACCTCCTTCAATCACCTTCTTTGTACCTCCCTCTCCCACATCACTTTGCATCAACTTCATTTGACTTTTCTGTATTCTCAAAAGATTACAAATTGCCCAACTATACTTGACTCACATGCAGAGTTCAGTCATGGCACCCAGTTAGCAGACCAGTAGTCTGACTTCTCCTTTGTTCAAGAAATAAGAAAAAATCTTGATTAAGTTGAAATGCTAGTGCTCTGAGTTAATTTTTGACACAGAATTTTTAGATTGGAAGGGACTGTATAGCTGCCTAGTCCAACCCATACCCTCAAAGGAATCCCAATGACAGCATGATAAATGTTTATTTAGCTTCAGTTTTGTGACCTTTAGTAAATAGGAACCCACCACCTCCTGAGGCAGACCATTCCATTTTGAGATAGCTCTAATTATTAAGAAATGTTTCCTCATATGAAGACTCAATTGTGCTTCCTCATAGCTTCCCTCCACTACTCTTAGTTTTGCCTTCTGGGGCCAAAAGGAACAAATCTAATCACATTCCATATCACTCACCACAACTCAGCATCATATGCATCATTGTTTCAGTCCTGAGGTTATACACTTATCCCTTCCACATTGCTGGGGAGGAAGGGGGTACATCAGGGATGAATGCTCCTGTGATCTAGAAAATCCATATAAAATTTTTGGCTCTCCCTTCATACCACAGAAGTCTGAATTATTATGGTATTAAATGATAAAATATGTTGATATTATACTATACTATACACATGTTAGACATTTCTGAGTTTCTAAACTTTTTTCTGTCATCTATTAGTGTTGTCTGTGGTTTCAGCAAGACTCCCCCAAAATTCCCATTCAATATTTTATGCCAATCCACAATATATCAAAGCCATGATGTGTGGAAGGGATAACTGCAATTTGTCTGAACTAGGTGACTTGAAGTCATCAAGAGCAACTAGGTGATTTCTTCCTATCTCCATACTCCTCTTAGGTATCAGTTGCTTGTTACCCACTTTTATTCTGTCACTTTCAGTGAACTTATTCTCCTTAGCAGAGAAAACAAAAACAAAGAACTGAACAGTTCTCTCTTCTCCTTGTGGTCAGTTGTCATCATGCCATTTACAACCACCAACACAGCTCTCCTTTCTCCCCTACCCCACTCTCTCACCTTCAAGCAGTGGTTCTGCCCCTTTCTTTGATCCTCATGTTTGCCTAAACAATGCCCAAGATAGGGTGAAGGGGAACATTTTATTGTTGTTCTTAGCTTTCCATGACAGTTTTAGCTCATTATGAGCTTTACCATTCCTGATACTATTTTTACAGGACTCTGCCAAACTTTCATATTTATCTCGTTACTTTCCCTGATTCTGGTTCTATTTTTTTGTTTGTCTGCTTGTTTGTTTGTTTTTATTTGTAGGGAATGGGAGATTGTGAAGTATTTCATTCTCTTTGAACAAAGCCTGATACATTTCCTCATCAGGGCTTCAGGGATTACCTTGAAGAGTTTGGGAATCTCTTTTTAATGCTATCAGCTCAAGCCCCTACTAGTCGTATTCTCCTCATTGTTAACTTGCCAATGACTAGTACTCAATTCTATTTAACCACTTAACATCAATTACCTTTTGCAAAGGGATATTTACTTCAGAAATATAGCATATATTTCCCCTAGCACCTCAGGAGCACAATCTTCCCTACACTACTTCAACCTCTAGGAAGAATGGACTCATTCTTAAGCTCATAATTTTGATCTCACCAAGTTCATGTCCAAATGTGACATAGCTATTGGATAAGTCCTCATTTCAGTTATTGCTTGGATGAGTCTTAAAGATCACTCACAAAGATAACAACGTGTTCCTTGAGGCATTGGTGCTAAGCTTGCTACAAAACCCAGACTCTCAGATGTCAGGATACTCATAATCTTTCTCTCTTTTCAAAACTCACAGAGTTTTCTCTAATTTCTTCATCTAAAATGGAAAAAAAAAAACATGCAGAGGCAAAAGGACAGAGGCCCATTTCACTAGGCAACAGCCTGGTTTCAGTATGGAAGGCCCAAGGTCTCTTTTGTCATAGATTTGTTTCTCACAGACACTTTCAACAAAAGAATCAAATCAAGAGAGGAGCCGAAGAGAAAATGGCTGAGGCTGTGGTCACTACAACCTTTTGGAAGATTTAGTTCTAGCTACCCAATCAACCACAAAGACATCTCCTAACCACAAAGTTAGCAAATCAGAACAAGTTATCGAATATCCAGGCATGCTCAAGTCTCTCCAAGGCACTTCAATTTCAAGTCATCATGACTCTCCTATAAATTGGTTTTCTAACTTCTCCATGAGAGGTAATACCATTAAAGGCACTCTGTGCATGTGCCTATTCCTGTAACATGTACATATCTTTTTAAAAATCTACATTGGTTAGATAATTCTCTGTATATCTACATCAATACTTCTATATTTTTATATATTTATATCTTTGGAATTGCTTCCTTTTGCATCTTCAAAGTTTCATTCTTAAGAGCTTCCCATTTCTCCTGGATTGATTACCCCTATACAATTTTAGTCCTAGGGATCCTGCCTATTGTTCCTCTCAACTTTTGAAATATGTTCTTCCAAATTTTAGGGTGTATGTGAGACTCTGCCTGGCTTTTATCTCCTCTATTAATTCTAGGAGACAGAGGGTACTTCCTCCCAGGTTCCCTTTACCTCTATCCCAGTAATAAATTTATCCCTATTAGTAAGAATCAGATTAAAACACTTCTCTGCTTTTGTCAGAGACAGAGTCCTAGAAGATAATTGGAGTCTCTTATGACTTCAATATCATGCCCCTATGCCAGGCTTATGATGTTTTCTGAATTCATCTATTTTCTCTCTTAGTAGTTGGTCTATAATAAATCCCAGTGACAAAATATTAATTTCTATTTCTCCTTCCATTGGTGTTCAACCACCACATGTTTCTCTCCACCATACTTCCCCTCCTGGAAACCCAAAGTAGAACAGATTAGGAATACAATATATAAAAACAAAGAGGCACAGTAGCCTAGCATTTGATAAAGCCCAATATCTCAGCCATTGGTATAAGAACTCACTATTCAACAAAAACTACTAATAAAATTGGAAAGTCGTCTGGCAGAAACTAGATACAGGTGAATATCTCATATGGTATAGCAAGACAAGCTCCAAATGAACTTAGACCTAAAGACTGGTAGCATAAATTAGAGAAGCAAGAAAGAAATTTCTTTTCAGATCTATGAATAGAATAATCCATAGACAAAAAGTGGATCAAGAGCAATAGAGCATAAAATAGACAGTGTTGATTATATATATATATAAATTGCACAAACAAAAGCAATATAACTAAACATTTAAAAGGAAGCAGGTTACTGAGGAAAAGTTCTTTGCAGTAAGTTTCTCTAATAGTTTCATTTATAAGACATATAAGGAATGGATTCAAATTTATAAGACTAAAAGTCATTCTGTAATTGATAAATGATCAAATAATATAAATAAAAGTTTTCAAAAGAAAAAATCCAAGCTATCAATGAATAGCTACATAAAAAGTCCAAATCACTAATAATTAAAGAAATGCAAATTAAAGCAGCCCCAGGATTCTACTTCAAACACATCAGATGATCAAAGTTGATAAAAAAGAAAAATTGTGAATGTTGGAGCGCCTATGAAAAAAGAAAAGGTACATCGATGCACTGTTGATGGAGCTATGACTTGGTCCCACCATTCTGGAAAGCAATTTGGGATTATGCCCCCCAAAATTAATAAACTCTGCAGACCCATTGATCCAGCTCTACTGGATCATTACTAGATCTATACTCCAAACATATCAGAGACAGAGGAAAATATATACAAAAATTTTTGAAGCAACTCTCTTTGTAGTGGCAAAGAACTGAAAACTAAAGAGGTACCTATAATTGATGAATAGTTAAACAAATTATATGAATGGAATACTAAGATGCTTTAAGGAAGGATGAAAGGTGAAGTTCTAGAGAAATAAGAGAAGATATGTTAACTGATGTAGAGTGAAATGAGCAGAACCAGGATAAAAATCTGTATAATAACATTATGAAAAAAAGAAACTTCAAAAGACTTAAGAATTCCTATTAATTCACTGACCAATAACAATTCCACAGGACTACAGATGAAGTATGCTGCCTACCTCTTGAGAGAGTAGATGTGGCTTTTGTGGAAGTCTGTTTTGCTTACAATGAATTTTTCCTCCCAAGGAGAGGTGGGCAAGAGAGAAAATAGATTTTTGTTAAATGAAAAAAAAAAGAAGCCCAATATGCCTCCATACACAGGTACACATATACATATCCTCCTGTTTCCTATAAACATATCCAGATCTCCCTCAATCTAAAACAAACAAACAAACAAAAAAACAAAAACAACTTCACTGGATTGTATCATCTCCTTGCTATCATACCATATTTCTGCCGTTCACATTGCCAAATGCCTGGGAGGAAAACAAAACAAAACAAAAAACTTTACTTCACTTTCTCTCATTTCACTTTTCAATGCTTTATAATTACGTCTCTAACTTTAACATTAAACTAAATTCAATCTCTTCAAAGACATCAATGATACCTTAATTATCAAATCCTTTGGTCATTTCTCAATTCTCCACTTTCTGGACCTAAAAGCAGCACCTTTTGAAGTTGAACACCCTTGGCTTCTGAATACTCTCCACTGAGTTTTCATGATACTGTTCATTCTTAGTTCTCTTGCTACCTTTACAATCACCTTGGCTGAATGTATTCTTTGTATTGTGTCCACTAACTGTGGCTGTACCCAAGCCTCTACCCTCATCTTTCTTCTCTGTCTCTGTCTCTGTCTCAGTTTCTGTCTCTGTCTCTGTCTCTCTCTCCTCATCAGCTCACAAGGATTAAATGATCACTTCTATGCTGATGACCCTAGATCTAATATATAGTCCTAGTCTCTCCCTGGAGCTCTGGTTTCCCATTACCAAATGTCTATTGTTGTTATTGTTGTTCATTTCACTCCTGTTTGACTCTTCATGACCCAATTTGGAGTTTCCTTGGCAAAGATACTGGAGTGGTTTGCTATTTACTTCTCCAGCTCATTTTATAGTTGAGGAAATTGAGGCAAACAGGGTCGAGTGACTTGCCCAGGGTCACAAAGCTAGTAAATGTCTGAGACTGGATTTGAACTTAGGTCTTCCTGACTCCTGTTCATGTCTATTAGACAGTTTATAATAATGTTAAAACCCATTGAAAAACATACGTCTCTTAGATAAATACCTCCAAAAGCTAGCAAGCTGGGACAGAGCATCCGGCGGAACCTAAAAGTTGTTGGAGTTGTCCTTTCAAAGAACGTTTTGATTAGAAATGTTACACCTTATCACCTTGCCACTCCTGGAAGCTTCAATGATTAGACCCGAACTCCCTCCCACACTCTGATTTTTATCTCTGTATTTCTCTTTCTTTTTTTTTCTTAATAAAAGACACTCATTCTGATTAATATCTCCAGTCTTTATTAAATCCTTCTCTCTCTCTCTCTCTCTCTCTCTCTCTCTCTCTCTCTCTCTCTTTCATTCTTTCCCTCTTTTTCTTTCAGTAGTGTCAGTAGTTATAGTTTTGTCTCTCACAGTGGTGTGTCTGGGTTTCCCGGTTCTCATACTGGGTCTAGTTGTGAAAATGAATTGGGAGTATCTCAGGCTCTCCAGCCATTGTGAGTATGCAGTGGAAACTGCTGGATGTGGAGTTAAGAGGATCTAGGGTTAAATCCTGGCTTTGCCACTTACTAATTATGTGGTCTTGAGCTAATCACTTAAACTCTCTAAATCTTGGTTTTCTTTTCTTTTTAAAATTTATTTACTTTTAGTTTACAACATTCAGTTCCACAATCCCTTGAGTTCCAAATTTTCACCCTCTCCCTCTCCACCCCCCTCTTTCCCCCTCCATGGCAGCATGCAATTCAATATAGGTTCTACAAATACCTTTGCATTAAACTTTAGTCAACTTGTAAAGAATTATAACCAATGGAATGAACACCGAGAAAGAAAGAACGAAACAAAACTAAACACAAAAGAGAGAGCAAGTAGTTTTGCTCCAATCTGCATTCAGATTCTATAGTTCTTTTCTCTGGATGTGGATATCCCTTTCCATCATGAGTCTTTTGGAGTTGTCTTATAAGTGAAGTTAAAGCAGGGTCCAGCACCCTCAAGAATGTTACCCTCTGTTTCTGCAGACTCTCCATGGGATTTCTGTGTACAGGATTTCTGCAGAAGATAGTATGTTTTGTTAAGCCCTTGAATTGAATGTAACCTTTTAATATTCACAGTGAAAGTGTTGCCCAATCATCGAATATCAAATCATAGGTTTCTAGAGGTTTTAAATACTTGGGGGGGGGGGGTGCTTCAAACCCACACCCAAAGATATGAAACATAAAAAAAGGTTTATCTCCATCTGGGGGGCTGGGGACAGGTGGGGACAGTACAGCCAGAGGGTTTGTGAAGCTTTACAAATGTTGCATCTTCTCCTCTCTCAGCACAGAAGCCTGCGTCAGCTGAGTTTCTGCAGCTCCAGCATCCACTCACAGCCCCAGCTATTTGCACAGGATGTTGGGTAACCTGGGGCTGGCAGGTTACCTGTGGATAAGGTCGAGGGGTACTGGAGTGCTGGAACCCCGTCACTTTTTGTTGTTTCCCACCTGCGGCTGGGAGTAGGGAGCTAGAGACTCCCAGTGCAGCGCAGCACAGCCCAAGCAGAGTTAAGCTGAGCTGAGCTGTGTGGAGGCTAGCCATGCCTTACAGAGCCTTGCCATGCAGAGTTGAGCCATGGAGCGCAGAGCCCTGCCATGCACACCTGATCCGGTCGAGTGGGAGAAGCGAAAACTTCTCAGACTATAGTCTAAAATCTAGTAAGGCTTTTCATGGGAAACAGGCCCAAGTTCCCCTTCCCTGGAAATCACATGATTTACAAGGACTCAGAGTGTTGGAGAGTCCCCCCTCTCCTCAGTGACACCTCAGCATAAGATATGCCAAATAAGGACAGAAGTGCTTTCTCAAATGTACATTGGGTGGTCTACTGTTTCCTTGTTCTAGTACTTGAGGTAGATTGCCACGCTTAGATTGTATACCTAACTTCCAGCCAATGGAAGAAAAGGGTCAGGAGGGAGTGGGGGAGAATTCCTTGTTAGGGCTTTATAACTGTGCCATTTCCTTTTGCAAATTGCTTCTCCTCCCTGACCATTTGTCAGAAGGGTGGCCCTTTCTCGAGACTGTAATATACCATTCTTTTTTGCTTCCTACCTTGAGAAGCCCACGAGTATTATTTGGGTAAGGATTTCTGTTGCACATAGTTTTTGGGGTACACACATGATGCTGTGCAGAGCTGAGCCAACCTATGCAGGACCCTTCCGTGCAGGGCCAAGCCAAGCTGTGCAAGGCCATGCTGTGCTGTGCTGTGCTGAGCTGAGCCATGCCAAGCCGTGCTGTGCTGAGCCGGACTGTGCCATGCAGGGCTGAGCCTCACAGGGTCTAGCTGTGCCGTGCAGAGGCTAACCATGCTGCCCAAAGCTGTGCCACACAGAGCCCTGCCATATACACCCAAGCCAAGCCATGCAGGGCCATGCCTTGTAAGGCTGAATTGTGCAGTGCAGGGCCCAGGGGTGCTGTGCAGAGCTGAGTCGAGCTATGCTATGAAGGGCCCTGCCATGTAGACCTGAGCCCATGCACAGCTGAGTTGTACCCTGCAGAGCCAAGCTGTGCAGAGCCATGCCATGGGGAGCCAAGCGCAGCCAAGCCGTGCCCTGCTTTCCTGAGTTGAGCTGAGGTGGGGCAGAACCTCAAAGCCATCTGTTGTTTCACATTCTGGGCAATTTCATATTTCTGGAGAGAAAGAGGGCCTTTCCACTCATATTTAGTGGAATCCCCTTGCCATAAGTGTGGATGAGGAGGAAGAATAGCCTCTGAATCTTCCTTGGACAAGAAAAGTAGAAAAATTAGTAGAAAAATCAAGGAATCTAGACCTGGCCTGGGCAAAGGAGGGGCAGGGCTCATATTTGTGTCTGAGGGTTGTGATGAGGGTATGATTGCTTGAGGTAAAACAAGTTTCAGATTTTCGGACATCTAGAGTTCATTCTTTCTCTCTTTCACACACACAAATACATACATACACATGATCCATCTGGTGTGTAGACTGGGAAGGTGTAGAGACAGTAATTAGAATGTAACAAGCAACTAGCTTTTACAAATTTTTTGCAATTTTTACACGTTTATTTAAACAATAATATAACAGGATTTTATAGAAGGAAAAACACACTTAATAATTATAAATTTGAACATTAAGGGATTCTGATATCCCATATGAATAAGATTAGCAGACATTCTGCAATTTGTCCACCTAGCCTCTGCCTCCTGGCTTCTTTGGAGCCATTTATTAAAGTTGATTAAACTTAGAAACGGAAGCATACCTTTATGTGTATGGGCTATTCAGGGAGGGCTAACAACTCTGGTGTGAGGGCTTGCTGAGCCCTTTTCAGGGGCTGCTCATCCACCTCTACCTTCAACCTCACTCTCGTTTGTGGCTCTGAGAAGATGTAGCATGCACAGTGGCCACATCCCAGTAAACAGTTTTGGCAGACAGGTTGAATCAAGTTGGGGGTAACTAATAAACCTAAAATCTGTTGGTGAGTTGGGGATGTCTACCCCAATTGTGTGGAAACTTTCCCTTGGGGAGTAGGGTGATGAGAACAATTTGTTCCAACAGCCATGAATGTGGTTGAAGCAAGTGCTGTGAAGCACTTAGTGCTTGCTCAGGCATCAAAGACACCATGGCCATCCATTGCATTCCAGACCATCACCAATCATCTTTACTTTTGTGTTGTCCCTGGGCTTCAATGACTGGAGGAGACAGTGAAGCTGAGGACTTTATGCAACTCTGCCTCACCTAAGTCCGATTCATATGCAAGTCAAGACATCATCCCATGATGTCATTGGTAATAGAGGACTTTCAAACATTCCAGATGAAAAGACTAGACTTGAAAAAGAAATGTAAAAGACAGCACAAGATTCAAGAGAAATCTAGAAGAGTAAATTTATTTGAGCACAAGGATTGTGGATGATGTCGAAAGGCTAACATTGAGATAAGGCCAGAAGGAAAAAGTGTCATTTTAGAAACTTAATATCTTCTTTTTAAAAAATATACTTTATTTAGTTTAACTTTTTTTTCATTTTTGAGTTCCTAATACTTTTCCTCCCTCTGCCCCTCTCCTGCTTATTGAGAAGAAAAGTAACATGATATCAATTATGCTTATAGAGTCATGCAAAACATACTTCCATATGAACCATGTTACAAGAAAAAGAAAATGAAAAAAGTATATTTCAATCTGCACTCAGAGTTCATCATTTCTCTCTCTGGAGGTGGATGGCATTTTCCATCCTGAGGCTTTGGTCTTAGATCACTGTTTCCATCAGGGTAGCTAAGTCTTTCCCAGTTGATCATCATTACAATAGTGTTCTCCTAGAACCTTACTATCTTCCACAGGTATTGAGTTAAATAAGATAGAAAACCTGGGGCGTATATTGAGCATGGGTTGTGTTCTGACAGTTTTAAGAGGGGAAAGACTAAAGGAAGGGAAAAGGAATATGCTAGTGAGAAACAAGGATGAAAGGTATAGGACTTACTATTTCTCATAACTGGTGTGCTTGAGAAAAATGAGTATATAAACATGAAGGAAGAGAGAGTGGATTTGACATCATATAAATCTCATTTTTAATCTTAAATGAACAAAGGAGGGTTGCGCACATACACGTACACAGTTTGGTGTAGAAATATATTAAGTTCAGGGAAACAGGAAAGGATGGGGGTGGAGAGGAAGAGGAAAGATAATAGAAGGGAGGGAATAGTTGTAATTAAAACAAACTTCCTGATCCTGAAGAGAGTAATTAAAGAAAAAGAACTGGAAACTGGGGGAAGGGGGGGGATCACTGGGAGCAATAGCTGAATAAACTATGTTATATGAAAATAATGGAATTTATTTATTTAATGTAATGGAATATTATTATTCTTTAAGACAGAGTGAAAGAGATGATTTAGAGAATCCCGTGAATCAGAGATTATTGCAGAGTGAAGAGAGCAAAACCAGGAGAAAAATGCATACAATGACAACAACACTTTAAAGAAAAAACATCTTTTAATATTTAAGAACTATAATCAAAGCAATGAACAACCACATCTCCAGATAACCCATGATGAAGCATGTTACCGACCTCCGGAGAGACGTGATGGACACAAGGGGTACAATGAGATCTACATTTTTGGACATGGCTGCTATGTGTATGTTTTGCTTGACTATGCTTATTGTTGCAAGGTTTTTGTTCCGTTTTGTTTTACTTTCTGTTCTTAAATAGGCATATGGTGATCCTCCCTCCTAAAAAAGAAGAAAATAAAAAAGAGGAGGACCCTTGAGATATTTCTTTAAAGTGAACCAGAATACACATAGTTCAGACAGAAGTACAGACAAAGTAGGAGAGTTTTTAAAGTGATTGAATGAATTTGTTCTATACTTTTTTTAAAGCAAGCAGTATGGAATAGAGGTACATATATGCATTTACAATCCTTTTTTCATGTTCTATTTTGCATGTAGAACTGCTCATTTTAAAAATTTACATACAATTTGAAAAATAGACAATAAATTCTTTTTTTTTTTTAATTTTGCTTTTCAGAGAGGGAAAGGCAGGGCAATTGGGGTTAAGTGACTTGGCCAAGGTCACATGGCTAGTTTTGTGTTAAGTATCTGAGGTCTTATTGGAACTCAGGTCCTCCTGACTTCAGGGCCAGTGCTCTATTCACTGCACCACTTAGCCGCCCTGAAAAATATTGAAATTAAAGTAGTTTGATGGCACAGTAGATAAAGGATAACAGAAGGGAGGGAATAGTTGCCATCAAAACAAGCTTCCTGATCCTGAAGGGAGTAATTAGACCTGGAGGCAGGAAGAGCTGAGTTCAAGTCTAACCTCAGTTATTTAATAATATCTATTTATTTACTGGTTACTTTCTAGTTGTGTAACCATGAGCAAGTCATTTAACTTTAGTCTACCTCAGTTTCTTCTGTTGTAAAATGGGAATTATAATAGTACCTGCCTACCAGAGTTGAAGGATCAAATGAGGTAATAATTGTAAAGTGCTTAGCACAGTTACCTGGAACATAGTAGGTACTTAATAAGTGTTTGTTTCCTTCCTTTATACTCCATTGTTCCCTTACCCCACCTTTTGCATATCCTGTTGTTTTTGAATAAGGTATAAACATTCAGAAGTATGTTACAATCATGGATTTCAAGTCATCTAATCTAAATGATACCTATGAGGTCAATTTGACTTCTTGTATTAGAATCTCTAGTCTCTTTTACTTACCCCCTAAACTTTTGACTTTTGGGGTTATGGGTTTTACTATTGACTTTGCTCTTCAATTTTGTCTCACAAACTTCTTATTAATCTCACTTCATTGTAATTACTTCTGACGGTATCTATTTTGGTGGATATATATAAGCAGCTTCTTTCCTTCCTCTGTCCCTTTAATTTTTAACACCTTTTGATTTGATTTTCAAGACATCAGATAAATATATTCTTCCCATAGCCTTTGTTAGATTCATAAGCTATGGCCCAGAAAGCCAAATCCTATTCTTAGACACTATCTTCCTAGCCAGCTATTCACTACCCAAATAATTTTTCTCTTCGGCATCCTTTGCCACTTGTGCCTTTATGGTCTTTGATTTCTTTTGTGAACTACAATCTTTGGAAACATTTTCTAAATTTCTTCTGACAACATCATTTGTGCTCAGGAGAGTTACTAGAAGTGGGTAGGAGTTATCTATTTTTAAAATCTTGGAACGAGGTTCTCTGTTATATCCAGTATATGTGTTCGGGAAAACAATAGACGTCTCTGTTGACAGGATCAGCTGGACAAAGAGCTGCCTCAGGAGCTCTGAGCAGGGAGTCAGTAACAATACCCACACTTTTCTTCTCCCTCGGAACCTTACAGATTGGTCTCTTACCTGAAATCTTCTGTGGCTCTATGTTATCATTTCTGGGAAGACTAGCAGTCAGTCACCTTTTCAGAGCATCTAGTCCTAGTCCAGCCCTTTTGAGAAGAATCTCATGTGAGTGAGTGTGTGTGTGTGTGTGTGTGTGTGTGTGTGAGCTCCAAGTGCATAGTGGTTCTTTTCCTTCCCTTCCTCTTCTGTGTTATATTCTTCAACCCTCCAGTGCCCTGAGAGATTATTTCTCTTCTACTACTTCAGTTTCATTTTTTCCCCATTGAAACTCATTTTCTTTTTTTTTTTAAAAGATTAATAATAATAATAGGGAACATTTGTATAGCGCCTTCTATGTGCCAGGCACTGTGCTAAGCATGTTACAATTATCTCATTTAATCCTCACAAAAACCCTAGGAGGTAGGTGTTATCATCCTCTTTTACAGAAGAGGAAACTGAGGGAAATAGAGGGTAAGTGACTTGGTCAGGGTCACACAGATAGTAAATATCTGAGGCTGGATTTAAATCTAGGTCCCCTTGACTCTAGGCTTGGTTAGCTATATGCTATGCCACCCAGATTTCATTGTCCCTGACAACTTGGAGCGTGAAGAGTTGTTTCTTCAAGTCCCTTAACCTTCTCTTTTAGGAAGGAAACCAACCTACATTTGTAACATAAATATCAATTACTTGGTTGTGACAGAAATGCTAACATCTCACACTCAACATAAGTCACTGCAAAATTTTTCCTGTTCTTCATACTAATGGAACTTCTCAGCCTCACTAATTAAATGGCTACTTTGGAGAAACAGTGTTGTAGTGGATAGAGAGTCTGCCAGTCTTAAAATCATGAAAGACTGGCTTTATTCTTTCCTGCCTCTGACATATACAGGCTATGTTATCTGAGATGAACCCCCTAACCATTCAGGTTAAGACAACTGTCTTAGACAGTAAGTTGCAAAGCAGTTGCTTATGAGCATTAGTAGGAGTTTCTTTCTAGGGAAGAAAGCAAAAAGTTCCATATACCAATGAAATCAGAGATCAAGTTCAATTGAACTAAATTAAACTAGACTGAATCAAACTAAACTAAACCAAGTCAAACCACACCACCCACTTCATGGAAAGAACTGTGCCAAGTACTGAGAAAGAGAGATACTGTAAATGAAACATAAATCTTGCATTCACAGATATAGCTGACACTTAGCACTAGACCTTTGTATCTGTACAGTAGAATATGTTAGATAGATAGATAGATAGATAGATAGATAGATAGATAGATAGAACCCTAATATTAAATAGAGTACGTGAATAAAAGAGGGGCATAAACAAAGTATTGAGAGGGAAAGCTCCTTACTAATTAGGGGAATTAGGGAAGATTTTTTTGAAGGAAGGGGCTGAGTTGGGCTTTAAAGAATAAATAGAAAATCAGGTAAAGAGGAAAGTTTGAGGATGCTCTGCTCAGTCCCTGTCTCCTATTCTTGTGTGAAAAATGACACATCAGTAAGAATAAAATCTTGATTGTTAAATGCCAGTGAGTCTATTTGAGATTATACACCATTAATTAATGTGTGAAATAGGTTTGACTTTCTACCTCTTCAGTAGCACTGGGCAGCCCAGCAGTATGAGTGGAGGATTTAGAAGGTGAGTCAAACCCTAGAATGGTGGCTAGTGAATCATTCAAGTGGTAGGGCTTGGTGTGGGTTCTAGTGAAGCTGTAGTGCAGCTGATGGTCTTTCTAATAAAAGCTTATTTTACTATTGTTTATAGTCAACTATTCTCCCCACCCTGAACTTTCTAATCTGGAATCAGTAAGGGAAGTGGGAAGAAACAGAAAATTACAAAGAAAGGGGTCTTTTGAGGAAGGAGAGGAATAAAGGAAAGGGAATGGGAGGAAGAGAGAAATGAGGAGAACAGAAATATATGGACATGGGTGAAGGAGAAAGGGTGAAGGAGACAAACATAAAGGTCATCTTTCTGTAACACTGGTTCTCAACCTACCTAATGCCACAACCCTTTAATAGAGTTCCTCATGTTGTGGTGACCCCCAACCATAAAATTATTTTCATTGCTACTTCATAACTGTAATTTTGCTACTGTTAGGAATCATAATGTAAATATCTGATATGCAGGATGTATTTTCATTGTTACAAATTGAACATAACCTGTAAGTTCACAGGTTGGGAACCTCTGGTCTATAACAACATAGTTGAAGGCTTTCTTCATTCCCTCCCCTCCCTTTCCACTATTATAATGTGGTTAATTCATTCAATCACCATGAGTTCTTTTTGTTGATAGATATCACCCAGGAAATCATCTAATGATCCTTTTCAGGACTTTGTCTAGAGAATTAGAGAGCTGAAAATCCTGAAATTCTAGTAGAACCATAGATTCATAGATTGAGTGCAAGAAAGTACCTTCTAGTCCAACTCCTTTCTCCCACCTGGAGGAAACTGAGGCCCTGATGGGTGGAGTAACTTGGCCATGGTTCCTCACATGGGCATCAGCAGAACCAGTGTTCGAACTTGATCCTAGGACTCTTAATTCCAGTGCTCCTTACACAGTACCATGATGAGTTCCTTAGAATCTTTACAGTAACAAGATTTCTAAGTTGTAGGAATAGTTAGCTATTTATTTCTTTATTGGAGATATGTTTTTCCAAGTTTCAGAGAATTAATATGATATTCCAAATTTCAGAGAATTTATTGTGAAGCTGTAGCAGTCATAAATAGAATTTACCACAGTTAGGAATCTAGTTTTTCCAACTCATGTTTTACTGAATCTCCCTCTAGATAAGGCAGCATCAACCATTCTTTAACTAGAGAATGCCCTTACTGTGAGCTTGGTCTATGACTCATAATTTACTAATTAATAGAGAAGTAGCCATGCCAGCTCAACATCTTGCATTCATTTTCCAAAAATCCTGCTTGGCCTTCTTGAGTTTAAAGCAGCTGTTTGAAGGAAAAAAATGTTTTTGATGGGTTTTAATTTTCTTTTAATTTTTAATTTCTTTTTTTTTTTTCCTCTTTTGGAGGGGGGAAGGTAGGGCAATTTGGGTTAAGTGATTTGTCCAAGGTCACACAGCTACTAAGTGTTAAGTGTCTGATTTGAACTCAGGTCCTCCTGATTCCAGGGCTGGTGCTCTATTCACTGCGCCACCTAGCTGCCCCTAATTTCTAATTTCTATGTATATTTTAATTCAAGTCTATATAGAAAAAGTGGAGAGGTGATCAATTATGTATAGTTATATACAGTCATATCTGTTATAAGGACAGCTAGGTGGCACTGTACTTAGAATGCCAGGCCTGGAATCAGGAAGGCTTATCTTCTTGAATTCAATCTGACCTCAGACACTTACTAGCTGTGTGACCCGGGGCAAGTCCCTTAAACCTGTTTGCCTCAGTTTCCTCAGAAGGAAATAGCAAACCGCTCCAGTGTCTTTGCCATGGAAACCAAATGGGGTCATCAAGGATCAGACACACCTGAAACAACCAAATAGTAACAATGTCTGTTATATATAGTATAGATAACTCAAGACTAAAAGTCATGAACTCCAGAATTAGTTACTGAATATAATCCTGATTCTTTAACTTGAATCAAAGCTAATCTCTAGAAATTGAGGACCTGAGGTGAAGTGTGCCCATAGCAGAGAAGAGGGATGATTTGACAAAAAGGTGGAGTTTCTATTACCTCTTCACCACGAAGTCTTCCCTCTCACCTCTAGGATCAAATATAAAATTCTCTGGTTGGCGTTCACAGCCCTTCATAACCTGGACCTCCCTACCTTGCCAGTCTTCTTATACCTTATAACCAACCACATACTCTTTGATCTAATGATATTGGTCTCCTTGCTGTTCCTCTAACAAGACTTTCCTCTCAGTTCTAGGCATTTCCTCTGACTGTCCCACACACATGGCATTCTCTCCCTCCTCATTTCTACCTCTTAGCTTCCCTGCATTCCTTCAAGTTTCAGCTAAAATCCTACCTCCTACAAGAAACCTTTCCCAACCCCTCTCAATTCCAATGCCTTCTCTCTGTGTTTATATACATTTATCCTGTATGTAGCTTGTTTGTATATAGTAGTCTGCAAGTTGTCACTCAATATATTATGAACTCCTTGGGACCATCTTTTGCCATTCTTTGTATCTCCAGCACTAAGCACAATGCCTGGCACATAGGAGGTGCTTAATAAATCTTCATTGATGAACTTTTCGCCAAAGCCATAGCCAAATTTAGAGGTTACTAAGGACCTATTGAATCCTGGTTCTCCTTAGGCTCTCCTTAGTTAAAGAATCTTATTCTTCATCAGAGAATAGAGTTCAGAATACTTTTTTGAAGTAAAGATGAGTTAAGATTAGTTACTAACTTTCTGGGCCTCAGTGTCTTCACACATTTAACCAGAGGGTTATACTAGATAACATCTGAAGTCTCTTTTAGCTCTAAACCTATGGTTCCATGATCTAGATTGACTTCTTGAACTGATTAAATTCATTGGATAATTATTAATTCTCTTTTTTGTTTAATGTAACTATGCTCATTTCTCTCCTTTCTTGGTCTCTTTCCACCCTAAAGTTCCGGTTTTACTTTCCTCTTTCGCTTTTTTCCCAGATACTTGATATAGGTCCATCCTATCTTTATAGCTCTAATAAGGGCCCTACTCCCTTACAAAAATCCTACTCCAGCCAAACTTTGCCTACTTAGTATCCAATAAAATTCCAGAATGTTAGAGTTAGAAGTTACATCAGAAGTCTAATGGTCCAGCATATACATAAAGAGGAATCTATTCTATAATATATCCAATTAGTGGCATCTACCTGAAGACCTGGAGTGAGGAGAAAATACACTCCCTCCCAAGATAATCCATTTCCTTTTTGGACAGTCTTTAACTTTAGGAATTTTTTCTTTACATCTAGCATAAATCTGCCAGTGCAGCTTTGACCTCTTGCTGTCTGATGAGCCCAAGCAGAACCAGTCTAATAATGCCTCTCTCCTATCAAAACTTTTCAGAAATTTGAAGGTAGTTATCATCTGCCCACAGGCTTCTCTTCTCCATACTAAGTATCTCTAGGTCCTCTAATCATGGCAATATCCTATAGTTTCTAGACTATCAGGTTTCTCATTGTATATACGATGTCTCCTTCAAGATAGTTTCTTAGCTACATTGATAGTTGATACTTTGCACTCTTGACTCATGTTGAGTTTGCAATCCACTGAAACCCTGTCTCAGATCTATTTCACATGAACAACATGTTGTCTGATCATCTTTCACATCTTGTCCTTGTGAAGTTGATTTTTGAAATTCAAATGCAATACCTTATGTTTATCACAAGGCCTAGCCCATCCTTCTAGTTTGTTTTCCACTCTTTTCTTTTTGGATTTTGACACTGTTATCAAAGTGCTAATTACCCCCACCCAGCTACATGTGGATATAAATTTAATGAGGCTGCTACTTACTATGTCTTGATTCAACATGGCAAAATAAAAAGTATCAGATGAGGAGTCAGGGATACTTGAGTTTGACTCTAGCCTCTGATAGTAACTATTGTGACCAGCTGTTAGTGGCTTGTCAGAGTTTCATTTTACTTATCTGTAAAATGGGGATGATAATACTTGAAATATCTATCACATATGGTCATTGTGAGGCTTGAATGAGATAGTGATGCATTTAAGTTGCTCTATAAACATTAAAGTGCTGTGTAAATGTTTATTATTATTATTGATACTGATTTTTTTAAATGATAGCTAGCATATGACAAAGGGGTCATGTGGCATTTCAATAAGAAAACTCCCTCCATGTTGATATTGACTAAATGAGCACTATTCTTTGGGCTTTAAGCAATCCCAAATCCACTGAACTAACTATATTTTCCCTTAACTCATATATCTCCATTGTGTTCCCTCAATTTAATTAACTTCAATGACTCCCAGTTGTCCCCAGGATCAAATATAAATTATTCTGGTTAGCATTTAAATTCTTTCGCGACCTGGTCCCAATCCACCTTTCCAACTATTATATGTTACTCCTTTTGTGAATTCTAAGGTCCAGGCCTAACCAACATTCCTGCTGTTCTTGACGTGCAATACTCTATTTCTCTTCTCTTCTCTTTGTCCTGGCCATCCCCCATACCTGTAATCTACTTTCTTTATACTTTCCCTTCTTAGAATCCCTTGTTTACCTAAAAACTCTGTTAAAGAAACTCTTCTTACATGTAGTCTTTCCTGATACCATTAGCTGCTTGTGCCCTCCTACCAAAAAGGTATTTTTTATTTATTTAGAATATATTTGCATCTACATATTTTATACACGCTGTCTTTCCATGATAAAAATGTAAATATCTTGAGGCAAGGACTGATTTATTTTTGCCTTTGTATACATTGAAGCTAGCACATAGTAGCATTTTAATAAATGCTTGTTGATTGATTGATTGACCAGGATAGGGTTAGTCCTATCCTGGATTTCAAGGAACAGAAAAAAATTGCTCCACAGTCTTTCAATCTATCTACAAGGTTGATTGATACTACAGAAACCACTTGTGGTAAACATATATGAAAAAGATACAAGGACACATGTACTCAATACCTTCCCCAGACAACCCAAGTCTCAGCTAGTTCTGGTCTTTGAGAAACGAAGTAGCCCTCAAGGAAGCTCCAGATAAATCAGCCCTGTCCAGAACTGCTGATGAATCTGAGTAGCAGCAACAGTTAAGCAGGACACTGCTCATACTTTGGAGAACAAAAAAGGAGCTCAGGCCTTTTGCACTATTCTGGAAGAGCTAGATAAAAGTGTACATAGCAATTGGTAGAATTCTTTGGGTGATTGGTAGGCTGCTCAAATATATTTTATTTGTGATTCTAGCAACTTCTATTTGTTCCCCCCCTCTTCCTACTGGAAGGAAGAGCTAAGTCTAGACAGATGGCATCTCCTCTCCTTGAGGGAGACAATCAATTGCTTCTGAAATTTTGTCAGGAATTAAAGTCTAGCTTACATTTTATAGTCATAAGATGTTTTCTTCTTCCCTTTTGTGAAAATTGGCACATTGATTCCCCCAAGTTGGTCCTATTACTGAATAAAGGAGGACAGTGAGCTTGGTGATACTGGGTAGTTTGTGAAAAGGAGACAGGTAGATAGTGGAAGTTGTGCTAGTCTTAGAGAAAGGAAGACCTAAGTTCAAATCCATTCTCAGACACTTATTAACTTTATGACCTGAGCAAGTCATTTACTCTATCTCCAAACTTTAGTTCCCTCAACTGAAAAAAATGAAGATAATAATAGGAGGTACCACCCGAGGTTATTATGAGGATCAAATGAGATATTAATATATGTAAAACTCTACACCAGTGGTTCTCAACCTGTGGGTGGTGACCCCTTTGGGGGTCAAACGACCCTTTCACAGGGGTCACAGGGGTTGTCTAATATCATTGGAAAACATGTATTTCCGATGGTGTTAGGAACCGAGACACTGATCCTCTATCTGTCTCCAGGTGGTCTGCCCACATGCAGATATGCCCACATACGAGTATTAAAGGGTCACGGCCTTAGGAGGGTTGAGAACCACTGCTCTACACACATCTTAAAGTGTTATACAAATGTTAGCTATCATCAATATCATTGGGTAGCATTTTCTTTTTTTATTTTTCTGCTTAAAAGTATTTTTTCCCAATTTCATGTAAAGATAGTTTTCAACATTCATTTTTATAAGTGTTTCAAACTTTTCTCCTTTCCTTTCTCCCCTCCCCCCTCTCCAGGACAGCAAGCAATCTGATACAGGTTATATGTGTACAATCATGTTAAACATATTTCCACATTAGTCATGTAGTGAAAGAAGAATCAGAATAAAAAGGGAAAACTACAAGAAAGAAAGAAAACACCAAAAAGAAAAGAAAAGAAAATAGTATGTTTCAATCTGCATTCAAACTCTATAGTTCTTTCTCTAGATATGGATAGCATTTTCCATCATGAGTCTTTTAGAATTGTCTTGCTGAGAAGAGCTAAATTTATCATAGTTGATCATCATACAATGTTGCTATAATTGTGTACAATGTTCTCCTGGTTTTGCTCATTTCACTTAGCATCAGTTCATGTAAATCTTTCCAGGTTTTTCTGAAATCTACCTACTGTCTTTTAGCACAATAGTATTCCGTTACATTCATATACCACAACTTGTTCAGCCATTCACCAATTGATGGGCATCCCCTCAATTCTTTGCCACTGGAAAAAGAGCTGCTAGAAATATTTTCATTGTGTAGCATTTTCAATAAATCTAATCTTCTTTCCAAAACAAAAGTGCATCTTTTAAACACCTGCATTTTTCCAATGATTCTATGGGGCTAAGTAAGAATCATAGAACAACACTGTCAACACAACTATCTTTCAACACTGAACAAATAGCTATGAAATGCTTAGGAGGCACACAGCACTGCCCTAGGTACAAATTAAATAAAATGTATTTCTCTATCTTCATGGAGCTTACATTCTAATAGGGAGATATGGCACAAACATAAATAAACATCATCAATGCATAGTTTGGCAGCATTTCTTTGGTGTCGAATGGTACATTAATTCTACCTTCCTCAGGTTTATTATAGGTTCATAGGACTATAATAATTCTGAATATAGGTTCACAATCATTTCTATATCTTCTCTCGAAGATGTGAGTTTCTATAGATGACATTCATAAAACCAATTCATCATATCTCTCTGTAATGGGTGAAACCAGATGCTTTTTAAAATATTAAGAAATTTCATATTCAAGGAGTACAGAACATAATGACAATACTTTGGAAAGGAGCAAATTATTAAATTTCTTGTCCTTCAGTTTCCTCATCTATGAAAAGAGGATAATAATAACTGCTTTGTATAATCCACAAGACTGTTTTGAAGTGAAAACAGGATGATGTGCAAAAATTCTTTGGAAAAAAATTTTTTTTTAAAAAAAAGCATGCTGTACAAATGAAAGGCAATAGATTGTTATTGTTATCAATAATTATTATAATAAATAATAATTAATCTGGCCTCATTACTTTGATATTTTGGTAGATATTTGACATTACTTGCCTACCACATCAAACTCCATTCCTTTCTCTTCTCTCATACAGTCACCATCTTAGGCTCTTCCTTACTGCTGTTCTTAACTATTGCAATAGCCTCTTAATTGGTTTCACTGCCTTGAATCTCTCTTCTTCACAACTCATCCTTCACTGAGCTGTTAAACTGATTTCCCTAAAACACAAATCTGACCCTTTTCACTTCCCTACTCAGTAAACTTCAGTGACTCTGTTATCTCCAGGATCAAACAAGTCCTGTACTTGGCATTTAAAGGGCTTCACAACCTGGCCTCAACCTACCTTTCTAACCTTATCACACATTACTTCTCTCAGTGTACATTATGCTTTAGCCAAATTGGCCTTTTTGCTTTTTCTCATATATAATATTCTATCTCCCACCTCTGTAGGAGAACAGTAACCTGACATATACTAAGTACCTAGTAGATTATCTATCTATCTATCTATCTATCTATCTATCTATCTATCTGTCTGTCTGTCTGTCTGTCTGTCTGTCTGTCTATCTATCTGTCTGTCTGTCTGTCTTTTGTGTCTTTGTGCTGGCTATCTCCCATACCTGGAATGCCTTCCCTCTTCATCTCTATTTTGCATATTTCTAATTTTTTTTAGAACTCAGTTTAAGTGCCCCTTCTATATGAGACCTTTTCTGATCCCTAAAGCTGCTAGTGTCTTCTCCCCCAAATCACTTTGTATATATTTTAAGTCTATTTTGTATGAGTCTATATTTATGTATCTACAACTATACATATTATCTTCCACAAGTAGACCATAAGATTCCTGAGGGCAAGGACTGTTTTTACATTGGCCTTTGTATCCTTAGTGCTTAGGACAGTGCCTGGCACAAAATAAGTGCTTAAGAAATGCTTATTGTAATTATTTGATTGACTGAGAGCAAATGAATAGATAAAAAACAATTTATTAAGACCTTACTATATGTTAAGAATTGTGCTAAACAACGAGCAAGAAAGAGAAAAAGAAAAACAGATTCTGCTCTAAAGGACCTTAAACTCTAACTGGGGGAGATAACACATATAAAGTAGTTCAGCTATAGAGTAGATGACAGTGCCATGCAATCTGGAGGGCAGAGTAGCAAGGCAGATGGTAAGACCCAGATGACCTTAGGATGAAGAAGCAGGGCAGATGGTAGAACTGTCTGGTCCTCCATTTTATTGGAAGGGTTATTGTTGGTGATTCCAACATCATACAAGCAATGTGAGAAATCATATGTCACTCTTTCCACCTGATGCAACAGAGGGTCTGGCTGGATAGTAGAAAAGGTAAAGGGTGTGGGTACCCCATTGGTGACTGGGCAGCCTGGGAGTCAAGGATTCCTGGAGAATAGAAAGGAAATTCTTAACATAGCTAAATCTTGGGCTCAGCTCTCTGTAAGGTAATTTTCTCTTCAACTGATATGTATAAGTCTAAAATTCTGAACATGAATTAATAATCAGCTATAAAAGTATAATATGGGAAAAATGCAGCTAAAACTGTTATGGAAAAAATTCTGGAGGTATTAAAATTCAGTCTGATTAAGCAGTGTGATGTTTAAGCCCTAAAAACTAATTTGAGAGAGAATGAGGAATAAAGGGTGAGATTGAGATTGTAAACCTAGTGAACAAGAAAGATGGTGGTGGCCTTTACAGAAATAAAGTTCTGAAGAGGGGTAGGTTTAGGGGGACAGATGAGTTCTGATTTAGACATGTTGAGTTTGGGATGCCTATAGGACACCCAGTTCAAAATGTCCTATAAGCAATTGGTGATATGGGACTGGAGTTCAGGAGAGAGATTGGAACTAGATTTACAGATCTATAAGTCATATGTATGTAGATAATAAACCCATAATGAAATTATAGACAGAAAGACAGACACACACACATAGAGACTGAGAGAAACAGAGTATATAGAGAGAAGGCAACAGGACAGAGCCTTGGGATATACCCACGTTTTGGATATGGGATATGGGTGACATAGAAAAAAGAGACTGAAGAGTGATCAGACAGGTAGGTGAACCAAGAGACAGGTGTTATCCAAACCCAGAAAGGAGATAGTTTCATGAGAGACTGATCAACAGTGTCAAATGCTAAGGAGATATCAAGAATGGATGAGATTGAAGCTAGACAGATGATTTGATTAACTCATACCTAGATTAATCTGGGAATGGATATGAATACTTATGACTATAATACAGATGAGATTCATGTTTAGGCATAGGTTAGATGAAAAAGACTTTGAAGCTATCTTCTAGTTCTGAGGTTCTATGTTTCTGTGATTAACCTTAGTGTTAAATTAAGCTTAAATTCTTTAAATTAAAAATAAAAATTAAAAAAACAGCTTAAATGTGTATATGTGTATATATATATACATACATGTATACATAAATGTATACATACATTTACATATACATATATTCCCTTAATATACATATATATATGATGGAATCAAGAACAAATATAGCACAGTCTTGTAAGTAACACAGCTCAGGACAAGCTGAGTCATTTTTAGCTCTGTAGGGTAAAGATTAAAGAGTGGATATGATAGTTCTTTAGGGATACATGGGTAATAATTTTGGGAGGTTAAGTTTGAACCTGTGATTCACTGGTATAGGAACTCCCATTAAAGAAACTCTTTCTACCAGTGTTGATTACAATTCATCTGCAGTTTATAGTCTTAAAAACTTGTATGGGGGTATTCAAAAGGTTATCTGACTAGTCCAGGGTCACACAACCAGTATGTGTCAGAGATAGGACTTGAGCCCTCCAGGTCTTACTAACTTTAGGCCAGCTGCCTTTCCAATGAACCATCTTGACTCTCTGGGATAATGATAAAGGATTATGAAAAGAAGTAGAATTTTTTTTAAATTGTATTTTCTATGTAAAATATAGTGCTCTTTAGAATGGAAAGGATAGAACAAAAATGGTTAATAGGGAATTAAAACTTAAGCACATAGTTACATGCTATGAGCTGGAGTCACCAAGGTTTCTGTAAAGGGTACTAAAAGAAATGATGGATGTGACTGCTGACATGTCAGGATCTTTGAAACATCATAGACCCTGCAACACCTCCACTAGATCTGTTTTGCAAGGTGATTGGGGAAAAGGGAGAAGAACCTGCATGTTCTAAAATGTAGCAGCTCTCTGTGTGGTAGCAAAGAACTGGAAATTGAGGGGATACCCATCAATTTGGGTATGGCTAAATAAGTTGTGTTATATGATTGTGATGAAATTCTACTGGGCTTTAAGAAATGATGAGTTGGTTGATTTTAGAAAAATATGGAAAGACTGCATGAAATAATGAAAAGTGAAATAAGCAAAACTAAGAGAACATTGTATATACAGTAACAGCAATGTTGTTCAAAGAACAACTGTGAACAACCAAATTATTCTGAGTATTATAAATACTAAATCAACTATAAAGAACCTATAAGGGAAGATGCTATCCTCCTCCAGAGAAGGCACTGATAAATAGAACCATGCATAGTACTATTTTATACATATTTCCAAATCTGTGACAAATGGTGGCCTTCTATAGGGCAGGGTGGGAACAGAGGCTGGGGGACAGTTTGGAACTTAAAATGTAACAAAGAAAATTAAATTAAATTTAAAAAAAAACAGAACTATGAACACAGACAGATGGTTTAAGACCTGACTAGGGACAAGATTACCTCCATTTTCAAAAAAAGAGAGCAGAGTTCTTCAAATCATAGGTCAATGAGCTAACTGATTCCTGGGGAAAAAAATTCTAGAATATGTTGTTAAAGGGGGTGATTTGTGAACATTTAGAAAGGTAAGAAGTAATTGCTAACAGCTAGTGTCATGCGATCAAGTACAGGTCATGGTAACATTATTTTCATTTTTAATAGTCTTCCTAGACTGGTAGGAAAGGGACTGCTGTAAACATAATTTACCTAGATTATAACAAAACCTTTGATACAGTCTCACATATAACTTTGCAGACAAAATAGAAAGATGTAGCCTGATGGTTTTCCAATTTGATGGATTTTGAAGTGGATGAATTGTCGGATCCAAATAATTTTTAGTGGTTCAATATCAACTTGGAGAAGAGTCTCTAGAGTTCAGAGCATCTTTATTTCCCCCTGTGTTGTTTAACGTTTATCTAAGTGACTTCAATGAAGTTATAGATGGCATACTTACCAAGTTTGAAATTGATGCAAAAATGAGAGGGATAGATAAGACATGGGATATTGAATCAAGATAAGAGAGTTCTTTGGAGGGGAAAGTATATCCATGTATTTGGAAGAGGGATTAGATACGTCTTGGCCTCAGGGTATCAGAAAAGGTGGAAGCTCCAGAGTAGATTTAGGTTCCATGTAAGGAAAAACTTCTTAATACATTAGAACTACCTCAAAATAGAAAAGATTGCCTCAGAAGGTAACAGAGTCCACCCTCTCATCAACCCCATAAGAAGTCTTCAAGTAGAGTCTGGATGACCACTTATCAGGGATATTGTAAAGGCAATGTTTGTGGGGTTATGGGTTGAAATAGATTGCTTCTCAGGTCCCTTCATTCATCCTAGTAGTCTGTGATTCTATAGTTCACTCATCTTGTATTACTGTGTAGTATATTCATTTATATTTGTATCCTATCTCCCTCCTACATGGAAGTTTCATGTGAACTGTAGCTATGTCTTAGCTAAACTATGCAGATACTTAAAAATGTTGAATTGAACTGAAACATGGAATGTGTTGCCATGTTAGTTAATGAAATTTTTGAATGATTAGACTTCAAATGTAGTCTAGGTGATCATTTTTCAATAATTTTTGTAGATGGGATTCATGCTTAGAAAAAAATCAGAGGAATTCTAAAGTCCTGTCCAACTTTTAGAGTCTGTGATTCTATTTCTGAGGCAAAGACAAAGGAATAGTTCAGGAATAGGAAGGTTCTCTCAGGAGTTAGCTTTGGTTTCTTTGAACCTCATTCATTATTTTATGATCTTAGTGTATTTAGGTCGGATAAACAAGAGAGAATGAAAAAGAGAGAAAAAGAAAGAGAATGTAGGGGTAATCATTAGAATACCGATGGCACTAGCATATCCATTTGTCTTTCCAGATGGTATTGGAGATATGCTAAACGATATTAACCAAAAGAGCTAATCAAAGCAAGGGTTAATATATTAAAAAAAACAATCTTCATTGCCACTGGAAGTCTGAGAATCAAATACCATTCTCTGCATTTAAACTATTTTGCTTGTATATAATTTTTTGCTATCCTTATATCTTTAATGAAAAATGATCTGTAAATAGTCATAGTGAGTTGATCTTGCAACTTTATGTTTTTTTTGTAGTCAGCTTGTGTCCCTGATCCTAATTAGTCAGCAACATAGCTTCATACCACAGTCCTTCAACAATATAGCCATAGAAATGTTGCATTCTTTCTTTGATTCATTAAAACAACCTTCAAATTTAAGACATTGTCATAACTGTTTGATATACTGCTTCAAGCACTAAGAAGCTGCTAAAAGATTTCTGGTATCTTGTGAAAGATGAATTTGTCCCTGAATAGATTACATCTTGATATATTGTTGTTGGAGCTCACTAAAGACTCATAGGAACAGTCAAGTTTTGGGACCTTCATGTCTGCTGTATCTATTGCTGGGTATCTAAAGCAACAATTCATATACATCTGGATGGTTGATTGGTGTCACTTGCTTGTCTTTTCAAGATCACCTCTGGCATCTCCTACCTCAAATCACAGTAAGAAGTAAAGGATGGAGGCAGGGGAGAATATTTTTTTGTCCTTGAATGAATCTCTATACCTTGGGGCTGACAACTAATTCAAACCAAAAGTGTCTTTCTTCACTTAACTTTACAATTTCTTTGAAATTCCAGAATTGGAGATTAAATGGAGGGAGAACTGACCTTTAAGTTATTCTGCTTCTTTCTGTGTACTCCTTGCTAGAGGTCTTTAAGATACTATTTAATTGTAACTTTTCCATCCCTATATTTTCCTATAGGAGTCTCCAAGATGACTCCTTGAGTGCCAAAGTACTACCTGCTCCTGGGGGAAAAATTTTCACGGCAAATTCTTTTTGGGGTGAATAATAACTTTCTCAAGAATGTGTTCCCTTGGCAGAATATTTTCATGTTTCTCCCCTCCTCAGGGCAACTGTGACTTTCCTCTTGAAAGTTAGAAAAATATAATCCTTTTGACAAGGCTTGAATTTTGACCATGTCTGAATTTCATGCTAATAGGCATGTTAATTCCTTTATAATGCATTCAAATAATTTGTTTTTTGGGGGGATGGGGAGATATTGAGGCAAAATTCTGTGGTTTCATAGGTGTAGGGGAATCCTAGTCTGGAACCTTTTCCACTAATGCAGCTCTATAAGTCCTCTGTTACTTAGAGTTGCAGAGAGATGCCTCATTGGCACTAAAATGTTAAGTGATTTTTTTTTCATGAGCATTCAGATAGTTAAAGTGTTAAAAGACAGAGTCTTCGTAACTTTGAACATGGCTATCTATTCACAGTCCCACACTGCTTTTAATGAGCCTCTTATCATATCCTAATAATACGAAATGAAAAAAATATATCAGGTGTGATAAGTGTCATGATTATTCAGCTATTCAATGAAGGTACAAAAAGAAGCAATAAAAAGGTGCCATTAGATTACTAATTTTTTTGTGTTATCAGAGCTACTATCTCAAAGTATTGAAAGGTTGGTTAATATGGTTTTGTGACAATAGAGATGTGAAAAACAATAAGTAGTTTTAAAGTTGAGTAGGGAAACTTATTTTAAAGTTTTACTTTAATGAAAGTTGTGGAGGAGCCCAATGGTAGAATGAATCCCATATTATATATTTTACGTATAACAAATTCAACTTTTTTATAGGCATGCCAACTTCTGTAGTATTCAATCAGTAACGATCGTGCTCCACTCAACTTTGTCTAAGCTTAATGCAATATATATGATTCTCATCCTCACCTGTCACATTGTCTTCCCACAAAATCACACCAGCCAACAAAATAATAGAGAAAAATGATTTAAAAAACAATTCTGAATTATCTGTATTTGCTCCCAATTTTGTTAAAATTTACTGTGTAACTTCTCTCTCTCTTTTTTTTTTTTTACCTGACTTGATGTTTATTCCAGCCATTTTTACTTTATTAGAAGTGCATTTCATTGTATCAGAGGTCCCTGATGATTCTGGAAACCCTTGCTACCCTAGGTTCCATATGACATGTTTTGGATAATTTTAATTATATAAATATGTTTCAAACCCCCATCTAGTGTATTCTCTACTAACATAACAGACAGGAGTGACAACTCAATAATATTTAATTGGGACAGAATAACAAAGTAAATAATAGAAAAAAAAAAGTTAGTAGAATCGTCCTTATCTCTCTATTCTCAAAGGAATAAAAGTCTTCCATAGACTTCCATGAAGGTGGGGAAAGAGACTAGGCAGATGAGGAAAGGTTGTATCATGGCTAGGATTATACTGCCAATTACTCCATCTCCTAACAACCTGCTATGCCTCCCTGTGCCTCCACTCTACCTTTTCACATTTCCTATGCAATTTGCTGCTTCTTTGCTGCCATCTGCTGGAAGTGTCATCCATTACATAGACTTTGGGATTGAAGTCCTGACAATCTTGTGAGACTGTCTATATGTGCTGACATGCATGTAGTCTAGTCAACACATTCAAGAGCTGTCCTCCACATGTAGCATGGGGGTGTTGTATGGCTTGAAGGGAGACAGAATAGATATCTTTAGCCTCTTTTCCTCTCATTCTTATCTTAAAGGGACCTTTTAATTCCTTCTAGGATAGGAAGCAGGTAATGAGGATCAGAGGTGACCACTTTGCCATTCTCAAAGAGAGATGGGTACCACGCTAAGATCATATCTATCTACTCCTTTAAATATTGTTTATCTAGAGGGTATGACTTTTCAGGGTTCAAGATAACTACTGATTGCTGTTCAATTAACTGAGGGGAAGCAGGAGAAGGACCCCTAAGACTTGACTTCTTTTCCTCCAAATACCAGTTGCACAATAACATGCATAGAATTTAGTAAAAAAAGAAATAAAGTCATTTATCCAATTCAATAGCCAAACAGAAGTCAGAAATGTGTTTGTTGTTGTTCAGTCATTTTCAGTTGTATCCAACTCCTCATGATCCCATTTGTGGTTTTCCTGGCAAGGATGCTGGAGTGGTTTGCTATTTCCCTCTTCAGCTTATTTTAGATAAGAGGAAATGGAGACAGACACGGTTAAGTGACTTGTTGGGGGTCACATAGCTAGTAAGAGTTTGAGGTTGGATTTGAAAACCCAGGAAGATGAATCTCACTGACTCCAGGACCGGCCCGCTATCTACTGTACCACCTAGCTGCCCAGCATGAGAATATATACCAGGCAGTGTAGAGTGAAGAGGCTCTCTCATTGGAAATGAGGTAATTCAGCTCAACCAAGATAGAGTCCTAAATCTCACTCAATGGGAAATTACCTGAAGTGTCTAGTGTAGCAAGTTGGGGATAGACATATAATGGAGACTGGCAGCTTCTTTTATGTCAACTTCTTCCCAGAGTCTTTCACTTCAATAATCTGAAGTGGAGTTGTCCTCTTTCATCGACTTTTTTAAACCTGGAGGTCCAAAGCACCTAAAATGACTCAAAGAGACTGGAAGACTTGAGGCAACTAAAGAGACTGGACTTCTCAGCCTCTAACCAACTACACCTCACCCCTCACACAGGCAGACCACTGCTCTCCATCGTAAGGAGAGAATCCAATATCAAACAGCTTTGGGACTGGGATTACCAGAGAAAATCTTCACATTTCCTGGAAAGACAAAAGCTTGGCTCAGGTTGCTTTCAAGACATTTTGTTTTTGACTCACCACCTTTGCCCCACGCAATAGAAAGTCTATCCTTCATTTGTAACTAAATTAAGGTCAATTAATTCCTTTTGATTTCTGTAATACATATTAGTAGGTCATGAAAATTTTCGGAAAGTTTCAATAAGCCTCAAGAAGACACTTAACTTTGTAAATGTAAGAGTGACACTAGTGACTTTTGTCTTGCATTCCTATTTCTATTAGCGAATAGCCCTGTTCTCTTCACGTTACATAGAGAAGTGAGTCTCAAACTTTTTCAGTTCATAGACTATTTCACAGAACAAAGTATCTGTAGGATTTATAAGGGAGAGGTGCAATCACCCTTCGCTTTAGAAGCTGGATTAATGGAAACAATGGTGCTTTGGTTGTTAATGCAAAACCAACAAAAAATGGTGTCTAGTTTTTATTAAATTTCAAAAGTAAATTATTGATTCTTTCCAGAAATAAAAATACAGACTCTGTGAACATAAACATAAATTCTACAAGAGACTGGTTTCCAGACCACCCAGGGGTCTCCAGACCACACTTTGGAGGCAGAGGAAAGGGGGTATATCATGGAAGGGAGAAAACCTACAGTTATGTCATGCCAAATCTCTAACTGTTTGGCCCAATTAAATTAATACTGGGTTTAAGGAATATATTCATAAAATGTTCCTTAGCATTTAATACCACACTGCAAAGTGAAAATAATGCATCTTAAAAACGGATTTCTCTCTCTTTTTCAAGTCTGAGTCTTTTGAATAAGGCACCATGTGTTTTAAATTAGAAACTGAAATAATTACAGATAATTTCTTTAAAATGAAATAAATCTCACTATGTTCTGAATGCAAATGAGCAGGCAGATTTATTGTTTACTTTAAAAATTTACTCAATTCTGAGTTTAACTAGATCTAGAATTCCAAATCTTGGTCTGATTTTTTTTTAAAAAACATCATTTCATATCTCTGAATCAATATAAGTAGCTTCTTCAAGCAAAATAAATAACTTAAAATACAGCAATATTTCACGTCCCAACTGAGACATCTGTGTACACAGTTGATATTCATGAATCACTGGCAGGTTGTTTTATAAGCTGATTTAAAAATATATATATAAGCCTTTCCCTGTCCCCCTTGTTGTTCACTGTTTTTTTAAACCCTCGCTATAATCTTTATTTAAAAGAAGGGAAACATATTTTTTCAAATATTATCTGTTGCCTTTGAAGTTGTGTTAAAGTGAGAGCCATGGGATAAATTCTTGAATAATCTTGAGTAATCCCATCCACAAAAAATATGTAACACTCAAATGAACTCACCCATTACTGCCCTTTAGCAGCTGCCTTTCTTCTTCTAACCCTTAATTTTAAAATTTGCAACTGCATTGTAGTGTAGCTGTAATGCTTTCTCTATGAAGATACTTTCAGGGGGAGATAGAAAGAACTGGATGTTTTCCATAAGAAAGCAGTCATCTGGATTGAATTGCAGATATCTAATCCTCAAACACACTCCTTTTGTTTGGTTTTGTGAAATGAACAAAGACACCGACTTTGACGTACTCAAGGAAGGATTAAGACATCCCTCTAACCTTCTGATCGCTCCAAAGATGAACAAAAATGTCCTTTAACTGAAAGGCCAGATGTAGACTAATCTTTCTTTTTTTTTCAAGAAGTACCAGAAAATGGCTTATATAGACATATGAGCCATGCACAACACACATATATTTTATACATGCACACACACATATATATTTTGTACACACACACACACACACACAATCTTGCTTTTTCTTCAATGTTTTGAAAGTCGACAAGCTTCCTTTAAGTTACCACACAGGAGACAAATAAAGGAAGGACATAAAAATGGAAAAGGCTTTGAGGATTATTTAATATTTTTGCAATTTAAAACTGAGATGATCTCCCATGTGTTTGAAACAGGACATAATGTGTTTAGCCTATAAAGCAGTCAGGAGTCAAGCCTGTTTTCAACATCAGAGTCCTAATAGCCTCCCATTGTATTATCAGCCTCATGTCATAGTTAGCAAAATGTAGGAGTGGGAGCTTAACAGCTATCTTAAAGCAAAACAACATGACAGGTACAAAAGCATAGGAGGGATATTAATTTTTTCCTTTGCTCATGAATATAATAATTTAATTTTATGATGGAGTTATGATTTCTTTGATATGAATATCCATCCCTCCACTGGTGCAGATCATCATTAATTTATGCTTTCTTACCCTGTAAGATTCTTCTCTATGTCCTTCTGTAAATGCTCCATAAAGGACCTTCTCAATGACTGAAGGTTGTTTTAGCATATTTTTATTGCTACGTATATCTAGCCTGGTAAAGGACTTCTTTTCAATTAATAATAACAATAATAATAATAATGATAGCTAGCATTTATATAATACCTGCTGCGTGCCGGGCACTGTGATGAGAGATTTACAAATATTATCTTATTTTATCTTCAAAACAACTCTAGGAAGTACATGCTATTATCTCTATTTTAGAGTCGAGGAAGCTGATATAAAGAGATGCTAAGTTATACATCTAGTTAGTGTCTAAAGCCATAGTCGAACTCAGGCCCAGCATTCTGTCCACTGTGCCATCTATTGTTTCCTTTTTCTGCATAGCTTATTAAAAATTGACTATAAGTTCCTTGAAGAAAAATACCATCTTTATCTACATAGACAGAATGAAGAACAAAGCAATTGCTCTGACATTTCTGATCAGTATAGATGGGTATACATGTTTTAGTTTTCTCCAAACCCCCAATATTTGCGTTATTGGTTTGTTTTTGAGGCCTGAATCCTTTATGCAATCACCTTACTTCCCCACTTTACTTAATTAGAGTTTTAAACAGACTTAGGCTGGCAGGGTATATCTAAGCAAAGTTATACAGGACTCAGCTGTGAGTATGGAGCCAGAGTTTGGAAGAAAGGTAGTCGTGGCTTAAGATACAGATTTGAGATTCATCTGCAGTGTAGTGAGAATTGAAAAGATGGAAGTGGGTGAGATCAGAACCAAAGATAACCTTATGATGCACTTAAAATAAGCAGGTGAGAAGGAGTAAAGGAAATGATGGGATCATTTTGCATTTAAGCATCAGCCTCACTCTCATTAAGTGGCAGATTCCCTAAGATTTCTAGCAGCATCCCAATTCGCCTTACCACTTTGACTGTAAGAAGGCTTGAATGATTGAATTCTTTTCAGGCAGACCCCCCTGTGCCCTGACATTTTGGAGTTTCCGGTACCCCAAACCACAGCAAAACTAGAGAAGGAAAGAGAGAAGAAACAAAGAATTAACCAGTAGAACCAGGAAACAGCAGTGTCATGGAGGCCAAGGGAGGAGAGAGGATCAGAAAAGGCAATGGCCGAGAGTGTCACATCCTCCATTGAAGTAAAGGAGAATAGGACTGGGGAAAGGTGATTGCATTTAATTATTCAAATTAATTGATGATTTTGGAGAGAGTTATAGAGTAATGAAAATGGAAACTAAATTTCAAAGAGCTGAAGAAGAAATGCTTAGTAAGGAGGTAAAGAATAACAGATTTAGGGGATATTGGAATAAAGTGAAGGATTTTTAAAAAAAATTATGTATTTTTTCAATTTATCGTTAAGTTGTTTCAATTATGTCTGACTCTGTGACCCCATTTGGAGTTTTCCTGGTAAAGAAACTGCAGTGGTTTGCCGTTTCCTTCTCTAGCTCATTTTATAGATGAGGTATTGAAACAGGATTAAGTGAGTTGCCCAGGGTCACACAGCTAGTAGGTGTTTGAAAACACATTTGAAATCAGGAAGACAGTTTTCCTGATTTCAGGCCCAGCACTCTATTCACTGTATTACCCAGCATTTATTTTTTTTCCTGCCCTGAAAACAAACAAAAAAAACCCTTTAACAAGTATACATAGTTAAGCAAAATGAATTCCCATATTGGGAACAGAGGGACATTTGTTGAGTACTGAACATTTGTTGGGGGAAAAAAATCAGGAATCACCAGGGACTGAGGAGACTGATAGTGGGGGGGAGGGGAGAAGGTGGAGGGACAGAGACAGAGAGAGAAGGGGAGAGATGATTGATGGAGCAAGGTCCTGGATAAGGAGAGAAAGAGATGGGGTAAAGAACAAAAATGAAAGGATCTATCTTAGCATGGAGATAGGCATATTTATCTTCCTATATTTTGCTTTTGGGGATGGTATAAAACTGGCATGGCTCCCCAAAGGGCCACTGGCTACATCTCTCCAGGAGTTCTAGTAGGGGTACTAGAACCCACATTCTGATGTGTTCTCTCTAATATCAATCCATACTTAGGCTGAGTCTCTTCTACATCATAGATTAACCTAGGAATTAGCACTTTAATAGCACTTAACCAATTAACATCAATTAGCTTTTACAAAAGGATTATACTGAAAACATAGGAAGACCTGAAGTATAAAACATTCCCTGGAACTGGGGTATCCTCTTCTCTGCACCACCTTCAACAGCTCCACAAAAGGAATCTTCCCTTTCCCCTCCACAGCCCTGCAATGGGTCAAAAGAAGGATTAGCACTTCCTTTCACCACTGAAGGAAGTCACTTTCCCTTATGCAATTTGATCCTTATTGCCCAGTTCAGTTCCCACAAGGTACAAGATGGCCACTGTCTGCTGGATACTGAACCTCCCTCCTCTGCCTACCCTCTTACCCCCCATAACTAGCTTGGTTGGTGATATCCCAAGGTCCACTTTACTTTGACCCTTGGATCTACTACCCTTTCGGTTTGGATTTACCTGCTACAGCTCCCAACATCCTCTAGACTTTGTCAGCTACCCTTTCCTGGAAGAACATAAGGACTATCTGATTTTCCTATCTGCCATAGACTCTTTTTTTCGTGTATTTTCTCCTCCAAATTAGAATACAAGCTCCTTGAGAACAAGCATTGTCTGCATTTTCTGTTTATGTTCCCAGCATTTAGCACAGTGCTTGGCACTTGGTTAAGTACTTAACCTATGCTTTTCCATTCCATCGTGTTCCATTCTAACCTTCTCCACCAGAAGCATATAAACTTGGACTTCATATAGCTAAGAAGAGATAAGAATAGTTAGCTCCTTTACCTCTAAACTATACTTTTTTTGTCACCTTATATGAACAATTTGTATCAAAATTCATGTCACCTAATAATTATATATAACAGAGAAATTTAATTTGCTTTTCAAAATTTAGCATGGAAAATACACATACAACAACAAGAAATTTCTATTTGACAAAATGTCTGTTGATCAGGCTCAATTTCCTGCTAAGTGGACACAACAATTGTGCTGGAGGGAAGGGCTTTCTGGAATGGGCCTTTAGCACTTCCCCTAGCACCAGTAAGTTTCTCTTATCAAGGCTTGAAGAACAGTAATCTGTTTTGGCCACAATCATAAAATAGGGGATTGTGGGTCTGTTCCATGACTTCCCTTCAGCTGCAAAGGAGGAAGTGACCCTCTCTCACCAAAGCTGACTCTTCTTCCTCTGCTCTTTCTTCCATCCTCTCTTGTTCTCTCCATTATTCCATCAACCAAGCTATATCTCTCCTATAGTCTCAGAGCTATACCTCCAGGATCATACATGAATGTACATGTGTCTATCTATGTGCACATGGATACATATGTTACACAATGGTTGGTTAGTTGTTGTCCTTTGTTCTTGAAGAGGACCAAAATGACACCACTGTGTTAAGAGTCAAGTTATGGTGTGTCTGACTGTGAGTGATCAGACCAACATGAACTTGGAATGTTCTACCATCAGTCAGGTACCAATAGTCCCTGTGAACATTTGGGGTGGATTTTCTAAATTTGCACATCTCATGTTTCTTTTGAATGACTTCAATTCTGTTTTGCTCATAGAGCACAGCACCTTCTCTGATGTGGGCACACCATACTGGGAGGTCCTGTGCTGGCGTCTCCCACGTCATACAATCAATTCCAAAGTTCTTAAGAGAGACCTTGACAGTGTCCTTGTATTACTTCTGACCACCACGTGAACGCTTGCTCTGTGTGAGTTTTCCATAAAATAGTCTGTTGGGTAAATGTATGTTTGGTATTGGTGTTTGAGCAACGTGACCAGTCCATTGGAATTGCACTCTCTGAAGTAGAGTTTGAATGCTCAGCAGTTTAGTTTGAGAAAGGAATATACATATACATATGCATATGATGTACATATATATGTGCATACATATGCACCTACATATTATCTACCTATCTCTATTTGTATATATACATTTATATGTGCGTGTGTGTATATGTGTATATGCACATGGGCTTATGTGTTTATGTGTGTATATCTATCTATATCCGTGGTTGGCCTCCTTGTTCTTTGCATGAAATGTTCCATCTCTAGACTCTATGATTTTTTACCTTCTCCGAGCTTGGAAAGCTCTCCTCCTTATCTGCCTCCCGGTTTCTTTTGAAGTCTTAGCTCAAATTTCACTTTCTGTAAAAGTACTTTCCAAGTCATCCTTATCCTCCATGCCAGTGTCTTTCCCCCAAATTACCCCCCAATTATCCTCAAATCTTGCAGGTATATTGTTTGCATGTCATTCCCCGCTTTCTCCTCCAGCTGCTTCTTGAAGGCAGGGATTGTTTGCGTCTTTCTTCATTCCCTCAGCACTTAGCACAGTAGCTGGTACATTAATAAATGCTTGTTTACTTACTGGCTTGACAAGTATAAACAGAGACACAGCAAAATACACAGGCTAGGAGATTAACACTGCCGGTACTGCAATAATACTGTGAATAAAAACATCACTAACAGGTTAAAATCAGATTAATTGCAATGATCACACATATACATACAACACACCTGTGTCATCTCATTAGAAAGGTGGGAAGACCAATTATTGCCTATTGTCAGACGTGGTCCTTTCTGGAGGGAACCCCACAGGTCATCTAGTCCACCTTTGTCATTTTGTTTATTTAATTTTAAAGTCAACTTTTGTTTTACTTTGTTTTTAAACAAACATTAATTTTCTCTCCCCTCCTCTCACTGAAAAAAAAGAGAAAAGAAAAATAAAACACTTGTAACAAACAATCATAGTCAAGCTAAGCAACTTCCCTCACTGGCCATGACTAAAAATGTCTGTCTCATTTCCTATCTTGGACTCACCACCTCTCTGTCAGGTGGCAGTTAGTACGTTTCGTCATTGGTCCTCTGCAATTGTGATTTGGTCATGGCATTGATCAGAGTCCTTAAGTCTTTCCAAGTTGTCTGCTTTTGTAATGTTGTTGTTATATCTTTCTCATTTTATAGATGAGGCACATGGGCCAGAGAAGTTACGTGACTTGCCTGAGGTCTCACAAGTAGTAAGTGGCTGAGCCTGGGGAGCCCAGGTCCTCTGGCTTGAAACTGAACACTTCTTCCCACTGCACCACACTGCCTTTTGTCAGTGAATTTTATTTTTCTTGTTACAAGGAAGGGTTCAATGGTAGTGAGTTTTGTGGAAAGGGAAATTGAGGTGAGGAGGGTATATACCAGGAAATGCCTACTAAAAATAAACACACATATGTGTTCACTGTATATATATTACACATATATGCTATATATAAACATGTACATATATATTTAAATGACTAACAAAATTGCAATGCTGCTTCTACAGTTGGGAGATTTGTAGATATGGTAAGATTTGGTAAATATGTACAGTTGACACATTTGGTAAAAGGAAAAGTAAATTACCAGATTCAGAGAGAAAACAAGGCAAATAAGAATTTCAGTCTCATTACTCACTGCTCTTAAAGTCACATTTTTGTTTTCCAGAAAAGTTTGGTTGCAATTATACTTTTTGTAACTTGAAAAATTCAGACGTTTACTTTAAAATGCATTTTTCAAACCATTTCAGGGTCATTGAAAATGTGAAGAAGTTTATTAATATTTTGCACAATGTTCTTACTTGAAGTCCTAGTTCTTCAGTGTCAGTGAGTGAAAAAATATTTTTCTTTCAGAAATGTTATCATTCCCTCGGCAGGAAAAGCATAACTCATTTAATATGTCATCTTTCACATCTTAACCCTGTGCTGTTCAGGTCATATTTAAGACTAGAGAATGGCTCACTGTCATTGCTTTTGTATTTCAGATAATTTATGGGAAGCATTTTGTAAATGGTCCAGAACTTACAAAGGGTATAGTGTCATTATTGATCTAGGTACTGCCTCTTCTGGGTATCCTCACTAAATAATAATGGATAGCAAGAAGCAGATTGGTATAGTAGGTCGAAGACCTGCCTTGGAGTCTGGGAGACTCCATTCTTTCTCTGATGCATATTTGCAGTGTGACCCTGGACAAGTCACTTATTCTCTCAGTGTCCCAGGCAGCTCTCCAAGCCTGGGGATCTTAACCTTTTTTTTTTTTCCTATCTAACAGACCCCTTTGGAGTTTGGTGAAGCCTATGGATCCCATCTCAGAATAAAACACATAGAATTATAAAGAAAACCAATTCTATTGAAATACACTTAATAAGACATGCATTTAAAAACAAAAGTCTGCAAATGCCAAGTTGAAAACATTGCTCTGAAGACTGAATTGTAAATCTGGATTGGCAGAGAAATTTCTACAGGTCTGGATTACTACTGCTGTTGCTGCTGCTGCTGCTGCTGCTGCTACAAAACACACTGATATAGAATTCCAGGAGATAGTTGAACGGGAACTTAGGTATCTTCTAGCCCAAACCTTTCATTGTAGAGATAAGGACACTGTGGCCCAGAGAGGTATCGTGATTTGCCTTAGGTCACACAGCAAGTTGGAAACTAGAATTCAGGTCTTTTGATTCTCAATCCAAGGTTCTTCTTGCTCCTTCAGGACATGTTTTCTCATTATTCAAGAATATATTTTATAATGAAAACTCTTCAGATGAATTATGCTTCTAGACAACTTATTTTTATGGCATTATCTTTTTCCAAATCTATCTTCCCAAATGAGAAGTGACTAATGACATGAGTTCTACCTCTTGTGGTAGGCAGGCAGCTGGGAGACAGATTATACTGAACCCATGGCCCAGCCACTCGTCTCCCAGTCACCGTGGGCAGCTCCACCCACCAGATTTACTAAGGCCTACACCTTCCGATGAGAATTTAAATATAATGTCAATTTCAGCAGGCAATGCATGGCCTTTGGGCTACAACAATTGTAATAACGCTTTTATTGGGCAATAAATTTGGTGTTCTAGCAAGTGACATCATCTAAATTTTCAATAAAAGATGATAGATTACAAGTGAACCGTACTTTAAGCAAATATAGGTTGTGAAAATCTGGCTTTATAAAACAGAAATAATGTTGGTGTTTAGTTGTTTCTCATTCATGTACTATTCTTCATGGCCCCGTTTGAAGTTTTCTTGGCAAATATACTGGAGTGGTTTGCCATTCCTTTCTCCAGATCATTTTACAGATAAGGAAACTGAGACAGACAAGGTTAAGTGACTTGCTTAGGGTCACATGGCTAGTAAGTATCTGAAGCCAGATTTGAAAGATGAGTCTTCCTGACTCTAGGCCTGTCACTCTAATCACTATGCCACCTAACTTCCTAATCATTATTCATAGAATTTAGTTTTTGTTACTTAAGGATCATAAAATTACTTTAAATAATGTTTTCTATTCATGGCCTAATTGATAAAATTCAGTTTATTTATATAATATAAATGTTTTGAGGATTAGAAGGGGATCAGAAATCTATTGTGGAGCAAATTGGAGGCTAGAATTCAGGTCTTTTGACTCAGTTGAAGGTTCTTTCTGCTCTTGAAGGACATGTTTTGTTTCTCATTATTCAAGGAGAATATATCTAAAAATGAAAATTCTTTGGAAAATTGTGCCTAAAGGAACTTATATTCTTTTGGAGAATTGTTTTTTGTTGCATCCCTCACCAATGGTCATTTCAGCCTCTGCTTGAATTCTGTATTCAGACCCTTGTTACTGAGTCTTACCAGTCTCCAGGTCATTTTCTTTCATTTCTGAAGAAGTTCAGCACCTCACAAGCCTTCCTCTCCTACTCAGGGATTTTCATATTAAGTTTAACATTTCTTTGAAAACTCTTGCCTAGGGGTGGGGAACCTGTGACATCAAGGCCACATGTAGCCTTCTAGGTCCTTGGATGTGGCCTTTTGGCTGACTTTTACAGAACAAGTTTTACAGAACAAATCCTTTTATTAAGGGGATTTGTTCTGTGAAGTATGGCTTCAAAGTGTGGCTCTTGAGGACCTAGAGGGTCACATGCAGCCTTGAGGCCACAGGTTCCCCACCCCTGCAGGCCAGCCCATGTTCATTAACCTTCTAAATTCCCATGACCTATATCTTCACTCTATCTTCACCACACAGCAGGGTGGTCACATCTTAGACTTCAACATTACCCCAAACTCTGCCCCCTCCATAATCTTGAACTTGAAAAGTTCCCTCTGCTATAGTAATATCTTTTACTTTTGTCCTCTCTTTGGTTTCATTCCTCCCCACGCAATTCTTCATCCTCAGTCTGATTTTCAGTCCTCCTTCCCTCTCTGTTCCCCCAGTCAATCATCTGTCTTCTCCCCTCACTTTCCTCCTTCCTTAGTCTTGATTGTCCCTTTGAGCACCCTTGAATCCTTTCTCTTTTTGCCCAGCTGCAGTTCACAAGGTCATTCCTTACCCCTGGGTCACACCTATCATCCTCTTTCTTAGCTTCTACTCCAGAGCTGCTGAATTGCTGAATACTGCTGGAGGAAAAAGTAACCACTGTATATACCACTTTTCACTTGATCTAACCTCACCTGGGGCCTTCAGATCTTCCCTGACTGACTCTCTTGAATGGCTGTCCTAAATCTTCTCCTTTCTCCTGAAACCCCACCTTCACCTTCTTCATCAAATGACCTTACCATGTAGTTTACTGAGAAGAGCCAGGCAACAATACTTCTTAAGCACCCCTATGCACAAAGCACTGTCCGTGTGAGCTGGGCTTTCTCTTCTTGCCTACTGCATATATGAAACCTCTTACATTTCCTTGCTGGTAGTCTCCTCCTTAGGTTCAGTTTCTGAGGAAATAAGTTACTCTTCTTGCCAAAATTAGAGCCTCCACTTGCAGTCTGGATCCAGATCCTTCCCATTGCCTCTGGGTGCTTACTTGCCCCATTGATCTTTCTCTAAAGCTTACTCACCTTCAGTCTTTCTCTATCTACTGTCACTTTGCCCACTAGAAAGAACACTGGCTTTTGGGTCAATAGACTTGGGTTCAAATTCTGCCTCTGATGCTTATGACCTGTGTAATTCTGGGTAAGTCACACTGTCCATGGATCTCAATTTTCTCAACTGTAAAATGAGAAGGTTGGGCTAGATGGCTTCTGAGATCCCTTCTGACTCTAGGTCTACGATAATATGACCTACAAACATGCCAGGGCCTCTTATCATTGAAAAACCTTCACTTGACCATGTCATCTTCTCACACTATTGTCTTCTGTCTCTCCTTCTTTTTACTGCCAAACTCCCAGAAAGAGTCGTTTGCCCTTAACTGTCTCAGCTTGCTCACTACCCTAGTCAGTCAGCCCCTTGAAATTTAGCTTGAGGCTTCGTTCATCACTCAACATAAACTAGTCTTCGTGGTTTTCAATATTTTCTCCTTTCAAAAGTTTTATGGGCACTTTTGGGTTTTTTACACCATAATTACTTCCTATTATACCCTTCCTCATGGAACTCTCCCTTGTAACAAAGAGAAACTGGTAAATAGAGCCAAGCGACTCAGCTACGGTATCTGTGTGTATATAACATACTTTATTTTTGGTGGTCCATCTCTCTACCCAGAAGAGGAAAGTGTGTTTCATTTACTCATTCAACAAGAACTTATCAAATACTTTTTTTTTTGGAGAAGGGAAGGCAGGGCAATTGGGGTTAAATGACTTGCCCAAGGTCACACAGCTAGTAAGTGTTAAGTGCCTGAGGCTGGATTTGAACTCAGGTCCTCCTGACTCTAGGGCTGGTGCTCTATTCACTGCACCACCTAGCCACCCCTCAAATACTTTCTTTATGTCAAATACTACGCTAGACCAGGGGTAGGGAACTTGCAGTCTTGAGGTCACATGTGACCTTCTAGGTTCTTGGGTGCAGCCTTTTGACAGAGTCCAAGTTTTACAGAACAAATCTATTTTTTATTTTTTTAATAACATGAAATGTTTATTGTGACTCTTTTAAAAGCTATTTCAATTAAAATAAAGCAGATTTTATTCATTGTTATCTTCCACAAAAGTCGTATGCTCATTGTGGCTTAGGATTCTGAAAGTCAACAGGCTTTAACTACTTCAATCGTCATGGAAATTATTATCTCAGCAACATGGCATAGTGGCTAGACTTGGAGGAAAGACCTGGTTTTGAATTCTGCCATTGACACCCAAGTTTATAGGGCTTAACAAATCCTTTTATTAAAGGGATTTGTTCTGTGAAGTTTGCATTCAGTCAAAAGGTTCATCCCCCATCCCCCACCCCTTCCCACCTTGAGGATCTACCTAGAAGGCCATGGGTGGCCATAAACTCACAGGTTCCCCACCCTGTACTAGACACTCAGGCTAGAAAACCCGAAACAAAAACAGTCCCTTCTCTCAAGGAGCTTACATTTGATTAGGAAGAAAAGGATACATACATAAACATATTCTTCCATGAATAAGAATATATTGGGAAATAACTGTAGTATTAAAAAAACCAAAACCTAAAACACCAATAAAGCTTCTAAGAGGAGAAACTATTGATAACCCTGAAGTGAGTCCTTCAGGGCTCTGTCCTGAGCCCATTTCACTTCTCTTTACTTGTTCCCTTGGTATTGTCATCAATTTCCATGGATTCGATTATTTTCTAAACAAATGACTAATCATTTTTAAGATAAATTTTAAATTGATTATATACATACACACACACATAAATATATAATATAATTAAATAATTATATCATGCTCTAATCTCTCTCCTGACTTTTAATTCCACATTTCCACAGGATTCCCCATTGGTATCTCAAATTCAGCATGTCCAATATCAAATTCACCATCTTCTCTGACTAAACCTACTCCTATCTACAACTTTCTTATTTATGCTAAGGATACCACCATTCTTTTAGTCACTGAGATTCATGACACTGCAAGTTCCTTTGACTTTGTCGTCTCCCTTGGTCTTTCATCTCAATTCAGCTGCAAGTCCTATCAGTTGTACCTCTATGACATCTCCTTCTTCCCAATCCCACTGTCATGACTGGTTCAGAAGCTCATCCCTTTTGCCCAAACTATTATAATAGCCTTATAATTGTCTCTCAACTTTCAGTCTCTCTCTTTGACTATGGTGACAAATACCACAAGTCTACTCATATTTCTGTTCTGCTCAAAAGCCTTCAGTGGCTCTGTATTGCCTCTAGGATAAAATCCAAACTCTTCATTCTTGTTGTAAAGCCTTCCATTATTAGACTCCCATCTCTCTTTCTAGCATTATTTCATATTACCTCCTTTCACACACCCTGCATTCCAACAAACTGGACTGCTAACTATTCCCCAGATAAGACATTATGTCTCACATGTCCCTGCAGTGAAGCAAGCTATATCCTGTACCTGGAGTTCACGAGGAAGTTCTCTTTTCCAGATTTCAAAATCTTTATTTTCCTTCAAAGTTAAGTTCAGTTGCTGGGTCCTCTATGGAACCTTCCACAATCCCTCTAGCTGTCTCTGCCTCAGCAAATTGCTTTGCATTTATTTATTGATTAATGTGTTCTCTCTTTCTCCCTCCCTTTTCTTCAGTTCTTTCTCATCTCTTATCTTAAGGGTAAGGATAGTTTCATTTTTTTCCTTTTATATTACCTGTGGTAGAGAACAACTAAATGTTCGTTCGTTGAATTGAAATGGACTGAACCGACCTGACACCTGCATCTCAGCCCACTGTTCTTAGTTCTCTGGCCTCAAGAGTCACAGTATATCTATTACCCTTTCAAAAATCCGTCCTTAAAATATTAGAAAATGGTTATCATGTCTTTCCTCAAGTCGGCTCTCAATACGCATAGTTCCTTCATCTGTTCTTTATATGGCACAGTTTCACTCTCTTCCCCATTTTTCAATGTCACTCTTAAAGGATTATGCCTGGATGCACAATGACATAATTCCCCCTCTTGGTCTGGACCTTATGCCTTGATTAATTGACCTAAAGATTACGCTAGGTTTTTTTGCCTAACATGTTACACTGTTGATTCATAGTGAAATTTTAGTTAACTAAATCCTTTAAGGCTTTTGCATGTAAAGAGTTTTCAAGACAGATCACCTCAATCCTATATTTGCACAATTGTTTTTTTTTTAATGTAGGAATTTGCATTTTGTCCTAATTCAATTTAATTAGTTTGTTTTGGTCTGTTTTGAGAAATAGCAATAATATTGTCAGAAATGATAATAATACTTGCAACAACCATATGAATCTAATTTCAGACTTGATGTCCTGTAGAATCTTAAACTCAACATGTCTAAAATTGAGCTCATTATCTTTCCCCTAAAAAGCATCCCTTCTTTCTAGCTTTCTTATTATTTTGAAGGACACAACAATCCTCCTAATTACCTAAGCTCACAGTGGGGTCTCATTCTTGAATTCTGTCTTATTCCCGATATTTAATCTGTTGCCAAGTCTTGTCAATTTTACCTCCATAACACTTCTCTTATATATTGCCTTCTCTCTGGCATTGCCACCACTCTGGTACAGGCCTTTATCACCTCATGCTTGAATTATTGCACTAGCCTGCTGGTTTGTCTGCCTGCCTCAAGTCTCTCCCCACTCCAATCCACTCTCTATTGAGTCACCAAAATGATTTTCCTAGAGCACAGGTCCAACTGTATTACTTTCCTTATAATAATAATATTCCAGAGACTCCCTATTGCCTCCATGTAACGATACTAGGATTTGAAGATCTTCCACGCCCCTTGAGCTTGCTGATGTAGCAGGAAGGGGTGGAGCAAGAGAACGCCGGAGCCAAGCTAGTCTCTGTGCGGTGCGGACTGGAAGCGGCGTCAGAGGCAGTGGCTGCGGCTGCGAACTCCTTTGGCTTTGAGCGGGCCAGAATCTCTGCTAAGGACTCCTGCTGA